>CABFVX010001385.1:0-16541 GCA_902151425.1 Timema shepardi | reverse complement strand
ATATATATATATATATATATATATATAAGCTCTCAATAATTTTATAATGTTTTATATCTCATATCCCTGATTTTAAATGTTGTTTATATAAGAAAATGTCCTAGTTTATGTAATTTTAAAACAATGAAAAATTGTTAATGGATCAGCACAAGAGCTAGTTAGAAGGAGGATAGTTTGCATGCTTTTACAAGAATTAGCGTGAAGAGAAGAAGGAAAACCCACCATTTCGGTATTCGGTGAAATTTAAACCTTAAACCAGGATTAAGAAACATTTTTACATTGGAATATCACATGTCACTTCATTGATTCCTCATAAGGCTACACACTTCATGTACACTGCACAGTACATTTTGCCAAAATTATAAAGAGGTAATTACCTAAATATTAATTAATGTTTTATTACTAACCTATAGAAGAGTGAAATGTTTCTAAATTTACTTTTTTTTCCTTTCGATTCAAATATAAATATTTACCTTCTTCTCGACCCCTCTAAGAGAGAAGTATTGTGATCATCAAAAATTGAACTTGAGATTTTGATGAATGTCGACGATTCATGACCCTCCCCCGCCCCCCTTCCTCAAAGCTGAAAAAGTTGTTTTTAAGTTGCCGTCTCCCTGTCTGCCCACCTATCTGTATCTTGGACTAAAGCCGAAACCATTCTACCGTTTATGTTAAAATTTAGTATCTAGGGTTTTTATAAGCCCCCCTTACCCCAGTGGTTTTCGGAATTAAATAACTAACCCTAAAACCAGGGGTTGTTTACTGAAGAGACAAAATATATAAAAAAGAGTTTCAAAATATCTGCTTTAACAGTTTTTACTAAATTTTGTGTCAAGGTATTGCTTAAAATCATAAACAAAATGGGAACTCTTGTTTTTCCATGAAAATGACTTTGAGGACACTTTAAATATGCATAAATTTCCAATTTTGATCTATATAAACAACTTCATGAAATACGAAATAACGTATCATTGTAAAGTTGTAGTAATGTTAAAAAATTTAAAAAAATTCTTTTTTTATAAAACCAATATTCTCTAAACTATAAGTAAATATATATTACATTTTTAAGTGGTACTGAGAAATATGAAATTGATTGTTTTTCTCTTGGTGGAATGTTTCTGAAACAGTTTGTATATTTTATATCACAAATTTGACAAGATTTAGTAAATGCTCACCTCTGATAAGACGTGTATTTATCACAACTTGTGAATGTGTGGAATACCACCGTGGTTCGGATTCTACGTTAAATTGTAGGTCCTCAATTACATAAAATCACCCTATCATTACACATTAGCGTGAGTATAGCACGAACGGGTAGTAAGGCGCAGTGCTAATAATAGTTTAGTAAATGTCTCTGTTTTAAGATTAAAGAGAGAAAAAGTAAATGCAGTGTACCGTAGCATTTAATTTGAATTTGTACATCGATCATTTTAATATCAAAAATATACATAGATTACAAAAATTCGCTAATGATTTTGTAATTAAGCTCATAAATGACTAATCTGAATAACCTCACAAACAAGTAAAATGAGTAGGGTTACAAATTTTTCAGTAAAGTAAATAATATCATAAATTAATAAAGCGATTATGTTCAAAATAATTTAGTATAGTTATTACAATCACACATAAATTAAGATCACATATATTTAGAAAGCTACGACAGCTAAAAATTGAACCAGGCCAAAGGTTGGAAACAGTAATAGATGTAAAAAATTTGTTTAGAGAAATAAAGTTCACAAATTGGTAAAAATTATTGCTATCACAATTAAGTAAATTAGTTTATCTTACACGTGAGTAAAGCAATTAAGCTCACAAATCAGCAAAGTGATTGGGTTCACAGAAGAGTAAAATGACTAAATACACAAATAAATATTTGACATTAAAAGTGTATAATAATTTTACAGTACATTTTAAGCAGTCTTAATGGTATATTTTAACAAAACTATTTAATTATATTAGATTTTTTAAATGGTGAAACCTTTTATGCAACACTTTTAAACATTTTTTTAGTATAGTTTTACTTGGAAATTGGATTTAAAAAAATAAAACTTAAATTTCGTTTGTTTATACTTAAAAAATTTAGGTTTTAAACAATGGATGTAAAAACTATGATTTAAAACCCTATGCCAAATTGATGATTTAGTTGAGACCTCTAAGTATCTAAAAAGTGACTGAACCACCCAGTGAAACGAATATAGATGCCTTAATCTTAATGCCAGGAAGGTTCTTGCTTCTCTTCAGTTTAGGAAAGTTCTGTCCTCTCTTCTATACAGCTTGTATCCATCCACAGTTTCATAATTTCTTCTTTGGAAATAAGATCTTCAAAATGTGGGATATTATTTGTTTCAATTCTATTATACAAACCTTTAATTTCACTCTCCCTTGAATTTCTTACAATTTTGTCGAGTGCTAATGCTGAATTCCTTACGTGTGACAAAATCTCTTCAGAATCTTGAGTCCTATAAAGTGCATGAAAACCATAAAGGGAGCATCCATTTTTAAATATTTTTTTCAAACCTCCAATCCAAATGATCTTCTTTGGGTATCAGTTTCTAATGCTCGTACTTGGAAATTTTGTTCTTTGATTTTTTTTGAGGAGGGGGGGGGGTTCTTAGGGAGGTTTTTTAAAATTTGTTTACCTTTCTTCTAAATATATAAGGAAGTATAGCTAAAGAAATTTTGCCCATGCCTTTTTTGAAATATTTCTCATAGGCTAAGAATTTACTTTGTCAAAATCAGCTTTAATATTAATTTTTTCCAGATTTTTAATATAAAATGTTGTTCTAGTTGGGCCTGATAAGGTTACTGTTGACATCTCCATGCTTTGTTTTATGTCCGACACGGACATTTCCTTCCTGGTGTAAAAACCTATTTCATAAATTATATTTGTTTTAATGCTAGGTACTTTAACTGACATGGATACAATACATATACATTTAACTCTTACAATGCTTTTCCAAGTGTTCCTTCAGGTATATTCGGAAAAGCTACCATTATTTATAAATTATACTGAAATGTTAAAGCCAGGACAGATTTTCTTAATAATAATTTCTATTCAGGACACTTAAGTTTTATATTCAGACTTGAGTTATATACTTAAAATTACCATAGTAAAATATTTAAATAATCTCTTTACTGTAAATGTTTACTTTACCTATTAAGAGTGTCATAAGCAAATTATTTATAGTTCAGGGTTTTAGCATTGAAGACCTTCATGTTACCTTGCACTTGTCAATTAAAGTTCTCTTATGGTCCATTCACAATTCAACCTTTTATTAAAGATCTTAGTGGAACTAGATAAACTAATATAATTCCCTCAAGCATATCACGTCATTATCAATAACTAAATGTTTATAGAGTAAGAGTTTTCACTTTATAAAGATAGTAAATTAGTAGAGTTACAGTAATGTAAGAGTTCAAGATTATTATTTATACTAAAACACCAACGTAATGTGAATATCCTTATCATATTAATTATGTATTATTTCATAGAATAATAAGTGCTAAGTCTTTAATATAATACTTGAGTGTTCCTTGTAGAATCGCAATAGTTATTTCCTTTCAATTTTTGCGTAACCTTTATCCTCTGGATATTTTCTATCACACGCAGAATATCATGACAGGCGCGTTGCCAGTAAACAGAATAACACCTTTCCTTACATTGTAGTAGTGGTTTCCTTGATTATTATTTCTTTTAGTAACATTGTTAGATACTTCTGGTACTTCTGGCTGTGGTATCGTGGTCAGAATAACTGGCTACATTTGCAGAAGTCCTGGGTTCGATTCCCAGCACTCCCAGAATGTATCTGTTTGTCTGGAATGGGGTCAAACTCAGCCTCATGAGGACAGATGAGAAGCTACTTTAGAAAATAAGTAGCAGCTAAGGTATAGAAAATTGAGACTAACTACTTCGTTATACTGACCATACGACACCCTCTATCCACAAATGTTGTCATTATAATCACTACTGGCGGTGGCCTCTCAGTCAGTATAGCTTGCGTATGGGATCACGCCATAGAGCTTTTTTCTAAGTGTATTGTTACTTACTTAATCTTACTCTATGGCATTGGTAGTGGCGTGTCGTGTAATGTTAACAGGGTAAGCAGAGCTTGTTAAAACCGTAATTGTGACATGTCCTCACACCTTAAATCTCAATTTGATCAATTTCACGTGGGAATGAATGCTCGTCGATACCCGACCAATGGGTTTTAAACTGGGCTATGAGAACAATTCACAGGTACAGTTTAAACTAACTCCACTTACTCTGACAACATTCCACGACACACCACTGGCCACTAGAAGCTCCCAAGTTCGTTGCTGCACTTACGAAATCGCCGCACATATTAGTATATAAGAGCTAGTTTACAATATGAGAAAGTCTGTGCGATTGTGTCCTACCATTTGACATGTATTTAAAAAAATACATAATCAACATGTACTCACAGAAGAAGACTTTTTTTTAAAAAGAAAGTATATATTATAAAATATTTGACATAAACTGTTTTTCGCTTTTTCTCAACTTTTACTCTATGGATCTTGGTTCATTTTTAAATGCAACTATAGGTAATATGTATTGTTAATGTAGATATACTTAAAATAATCAGTATATAATAAGGATTATAAAATCTTATTGAAAATAACTCAAGAATTGAGTTCTACAAACCAAACATTTTAACAGTTAGTAAAACACTTCATTTTATTATGTTGTAAGAATAAAATTTGAGGTTGAGCATGTATACTTTACAAACAATGGAGAGACATAATTGACAGTTTGAGAGAGAAAAAAAGGGGTCGCACTAAACACCTTAAAAGGTCATCCCTGTCGTAATCTATGCGGCAACCGTTGCCGGTAAACACACTAATAAAAAGGAATAATACAAATGTGTGCTAACAATTAATCGATAATAAATATTTACGCTCCATTCTTGGCGTGGACAAATGACATAACACCAACTGTAGGGCCTGGCAGAAGTGGTGGGCGCTCTATCAGACTATTTTAAGCTGTATTTATTATGATCACGTCTTGAAGTATGCTAATTGACATGGTGGGTACGAGCGGATAAAGAACAACAGTAACAACAGGAAACAGAAGAAAGTGACGACATATTATGTATATTAAATAAGTTGAGGCTCACATAAGTGGCCCGCGGAAATTTAGTCCAGTTTTCCGGTTATGGGGAGGTCAGGTTTCTAATCCTGGCTGGATACACTGAGCTTTTTTTTTAAACTAAATTGTTTCCCCCCCTTCGTAAACCCAAATTTGGTTATATTTTTCCTAAATTCTACTTTCCTCATTTCTAGCCGATTAGGGTAGTTAATATACAGTACATGCGTATAATCGAAAGGGTAGTGAGACGTAGAGAAAACAAATTTGAGAGTTGTTCGTTAGCTAGTCAAGCAATTTTAAACTTTTCCGCATCGATAAACACGAAGTCTAAATCTCAGTATCTTCTGATCAGGCTTTCCAGTATTAGACAGACTGGGGTTTTTCTAAGGTTGTTTAGAGTTCTCAATTAGCCAAATAGTTTAACTTTACAACTTACCCCCTCCAGACAAGGTTTTTTAAACCATTTTACGGTTTCGCACCCTTAATTTGTAAACAACTATCTCAAGAGTTTAATTTGTTTAAATAAGTACATAATTTAAAACATTTTCCTTAGTTTAATAGCGTTTTAAAACTAATCACTTAACTTAAGAAGGAAGTTTGCTAATTTATACTAAACCATTTCTTCACGCTTAATTTATTTTCTTCAAGTCAGCCTAAAATAAAATACTATATTTATTTCACCTCAGTAAAAAAGTTTACAAACATATGTCAATTAAATGTAGATGCATTTCTTCTAAATTGTTACCTTCTTAATCCCTACTCCACAAGTGTAAATATGTGTATAGCCAAGACTGGTAGTAATATGTAGTGCATAAAGAAAAACATGTCCTTAGATAAAATGTGTTTGAAGCTTAGTCATAAAAAAATAAGATGGAAAATGAATAATAATACAACACTCAAATTTGAATGAAAATACATAAAACATATTATTAACTATAACTTTTGAAAATTTTGGGATTTATATTATGTTTAAAATAATAACCAGGAGCAAAACAAAATAAAAGCCGTTAATCAATTATTTTTGCCTACCCCTAATAAATAATCTGCTTATCCTTGGGTTGAGCACTAATGCTCTGTGCCAAGCTATTCTCTTATTAATGAGTGGCTGAGAAAGCTGATTCTCAACTTATTTAAGATTGATTAAAGAAATAACCAAGTGATGTTAATTGAAGAAGCAGTCATACCGTTCCAATGTTTTTGTTTAGTTTTTCTCTCTCTCACTTTGCATTCAAGTTTATGTTTGGAAGTATCTGTTAAGCAAACAGCCCCTCGACGATGCACTGTGCATGACAATTAGCTGACCAGTTAAACTATTCATGCTCTAACACATCTGTCCTTTTGAAGTTATTTGAATTGTATTTGCCTAAACAAGCACGACACTTGTCTTGTCTCACAAGATAAGCCAACATACAATTAGTAATTCTTATTTAATTTGTTTACTTAAATATGATTCTTGTTGTTGACTCAGATTTTTATGTTTTATTTCTAATTCCACGTCTAGCCTAAAAATTATTATTTTTTATTTGTAAGCTTATTTACACAATTAGATATTTTATCCTTGCTATTTGTCTTGGCTATAAACCTATTTACAATAAAGAGGTAGGATTGAGTAAGATGGAATTTAGATCAAGTGTATCCACAATTGCTCGGAGGAAGAATGAGAAATTATTTATGGAATAATACTTTCAGCACACCCGGATTTTATTTGAACCTTAATTAACCTCCCAGTCACTGGAAAACAAGATCAGAGAGCCTACCCTCTTTTTCTGCGGGCCTATCTGTGTGGGTACCATATTTTGCAAATACAAAAATGAAGCTGATATTTTTAAACTTACTGTGGCTAGTATTTGGGGAGGCTAAGGAAAACTTTTTTTTCAATAATTCGAATCAGATTTTTTCCTAACTAACCGTACCTATCAAAGAACTCAACTGTTTTAAGAAAATATCAAACCATTCGGTAACTACTTAGAAAATTCTTCCATCGTTTTGGTTTGAAAAAAGACACATATTATTCCAACGAATTAAAAAAATCACATACTAAAGAAACTAGCAAATTTGTTATATATTTTTCTAATATTAAATATAGGTATATATATGTATATACATATAGGTATATATATGTATATATACATATAGGTATAATATGTATATATACATATAGGTATATATGTAAATATACATATAGGTATATATATATATATATATATATATACATAAAATTTGGGAATTGAAAGCTTGGAACTTATTTCATTAGAGATAGAATAAAAAATTTTAGCACCGCGTTTTACTAACCGTTTGTGTTGTACGCCTATCTACTAATAATTATAATGTGTTAAGGATTAGAAAGTTTTTAATTAGATGAAATGCACCTGCATTTGCATGGAGAGAGATTGGAAAACCATTTAGGAAAGACCCCCCTCAGTGCACCCGGCTGAGATCGAGCCCTTATCTCCCCACCTTCGGCAGTCTAGCCTAACACGAGAGTAGCGCGTTAGACTACGCGGCCACCGAAGTGGGTTATTTTCTCTTTGGACTTTTTAACTTTAGTAGAGTGCAAATATCAGCTAGAAACTTATTTTAATTATAATATTCTAGGGAAACAGATACAGTAATATATCAATTTAGAGCAGGTAATTGTAACTATGCTGTTGAGATATCCCTCCCCCCTTTCGGTTTGTATGATCGTGGTAAGTCCACGAACTACCACCAAGCTGCGTCGGACAACTGCGTGCAGCTTGGTGGTAGTTGGCTGAACACGACCAGCGCCGGCGTGAAAAAGGCGGGAACTTTGGAGTAACGGTGACATTCAAGGAACCGCTCGCAGGCAAGGTTGGACCAGATCAAGGAGGCAGACTGGTTACAATATCCGTCAATCACCCCGTTTACACAATAAACAATGATACAAGTTTCAATGTTTATGTTTCAATCACTGGGTCTCAAGGCTGACTTTTAGCCTACTAAACAGCAAGTCCACGATCAAAACGTGAGCTTCAGAAATTATAAATTATTTGGTTCTAGTTTTTATTTTGCATTAACTAATTATTCTTAGGGTGCTAATACTTGAATAAGTACACAAGCTACAAATAAACTAAGCTCTATAGCCGAAACAACATCCAGTCCCCAGTCCTTAATTCAGCACTGAAAATGGTGTAATGTTTTTAAGCCACACTAGGAATCTAACCCTAGAACATTAGCTCATTAGACAGACGCAACTGAAATAAAATTACAAATATTGTTAAAATAAATATTAAAAAATCATCACTTGAACTCAAACCCAGAACACTTTTAATTGGTATTGGCCTTTACTTCAACCACTTACTGGAATCGGCCACTTCGATTTTTATTTATTTTTATTCTTCTCCGTTTGTAACTGCCCATCTGGTAAATCGGTTTATTTACACTAATGGGGTGGGGATGAGTAAGGATTCGTTTGGGAATGTGCCCGCATCTGTGTGCAGGTAAAGTGGTGAAATAATTTAAGAAAAAATACCTTTAGTGCAGACGGCTATGATTGGAACCAAACCAAACATGACTAGACGAGACTTGATGCTTTTTCCCATACTCCCACTGGTCCGAATGAATCAAATATTAATGGGTTTTTTCCTTTATCTTCGCATCTTAATACCTGTTCAGGTTATACGCATATGTACTCATTACACTAATGAGTTAAGGATGAGTAAGTTTGGACTCAAAAAAGTGTAATCATATTTGCATGGAGGGAAATTAGAAAGCCATTTAGTAAAAACCACCCTCAGTACACCCAACCGGGATTCAAATCTCGATTTCCCTGCCCCCAGGAGTCTAGCCTGTATTGAAAGTAATGCCTCCGACCATGAGGTCACCGAGACAGGTAAATATTAGATCCGCGACAATCATTGAACCCGGTCTAGAAGGAGGCTCGGTCCTGTGTCAGCGATGGGATGGGGCAGGTGAATGTCTCAAGGTCACTATGATTGTGCCACCTTCGCCCCATTGACACCTTCCACATCCTAGAACCCTCCTACCACGTCACCCGGACCGTATGGGAGTATAGGAGACGGAATAAAAGGTCAATGTTTGCAGTGTTTATAGCAAAGCTTTTTTTTAAATTGATTTTTATTTGAATTCTACCTTTCTTGTCCCTATGGACATTAATATAAGTATTCGGAAACCCTGGACAGATAGTAAGATGCTTATTAGACACATATATAATAATATTTATTTCTTGATTATTATTTTCCCATTGTTCACATACAAAAAATAAAATGTGTATCACTTATGAAGGGTATGGACATAAACCGTCAGAAACTGATAAGCGTTCATCGATGTATAGTAAGATATTGGTAGGAAGACACTCATCTAAAAATAAATTACATTAATGGCACTTTACTATTTATTTAGTGTTATTTTATAGGTATTGATAATATATATATATATATATATATATAAATTGACAGCTAAAGATGGGAATAATATTGCGCGTCTGGGCTACAACAATAATAATACTAATGTACTGTTGCCTGAAGGAAGCCCGATTGTACTAATAGTACATCCTTAACGTAGAGGTTCTTTCCATGTCCCGATGATATTAGATGACGGTGAAAATGAGTTTTAAGGTGTGAAACTAGTGGAAACACAACCAAACTTTAGCTTAATTATCCAATTCCTGGTGACCGTTGGGGTAGTTACTCTTTCGGGTGACATACCCAAGGTACCAGTCGGGAATCAAACTCATTACCCCTAGGCTTGTAGCCAGGTGCACTGACCACGGTTCATTTGAAGACAACATGACCTAACGTATGAATATTTGAAAATAGATCTAAAACTTTTTTAGTAGTCAGATAAAGTTCTTCCTATTAAAATTGAACTGTAGATTTAGTATGTTGTTTTAACATCTAGTGACACGAAGTGGTTTAGAACGAGGGAAAATAAACAAATGCATTTCAATAGTGTGTATAGCTCAGTTATTTGTTAACGTTATTAATGCTCTTCATCTGAGCTATCAAAGAGGTCAACAACATGTCCAGAAGAGCTGTGATGCATACCATATGGGGCTCAAAATTATGTATAAGCTATTTTTAGGGTATTAAACGTGCACTTTCTAAACCGTTTGATTATATCATCCCACGAATTACATACTAAATAAATTATAAGACAATGAAAACACCCAATCTCTCATCCGGGGGGAAAGGTGACGTACATTTTATAAATGGTAAATTTCTTGGCTTTGCCAGAATTCAAACCCGAAACCTTTAACCCCTTAGATGGACGTACAACTGAGTGAGCTAAGGTGATGGCAAATATTTTTTAAACCTCTGAGGGTTTTTTCTCACTTACAAGCAAGAAACTACTATTAGGACTGGGTGTTTATCTAGTGATAATACATTAAATAATTTTTTCCCTCTGTGTCTTACTACCCATCCAAGTTATAGCGTATGTTAAATTATTAAATTAGTTAGTATGTAACTTACTGGTAATTTAACACTATATATAGAAAGCACACAATACATATGTCAACTTAATTATCACTATGGTTTTATGATTGCATCTCAACGCTAATTTGGGTGCATTTCTTATAAAACAGCCTTCCTTGTCTCTACCCCTAAGATTAAGATGCTAATAAACGTTGTCTTGAACGTAATTATATCTTAAAAACCTATTTACAGTTTCAACATTGGTACTAAACAACACCGGTGGTCACACAAACAAAGACGCCAGTTTCGTCTTTTCCGGTTTATAGGTGATAGGGATGGTTAAATGTTTGATTGTCGGCTGGGTGTACTACAGTTGAATTATTATTCATATTTTCCCACTCTTCGTCAATGTATACGTGGTAGATTTCCCCTGAATTCTCTCTTCATCATCCTGACTATTTGTGTGATTATATGCGGAAAACTCAGACGGGTAGTAAGACACGATACACATACAAAAAGTTACTTTCAACATTATTAGCATTTTAATAAAAAATTATGCCACAAATAATAAAAAATACATGCCACAAGATATTTGAGAACACTTATTAAAATTAATTCGTGCTTCCTGCAAAAGCTAGTTTTCGTCATAAAAATTAATGTGACTATAAAAAACGAAAACTGTGTGGTAGATAAGAACTAGTTTTTTGCCTAGGCAACATTGTAACACGTGGTGTTAATGTTACCAACAAGTCTCTACCAGTCTTCGGAGATAAATACGCCACTGAATTATTTTGGAATTTAAATAATGCTGTTGTTGTAGTCAAATTAGTTTCTTGTAATCTCTAGTAGTGAAGTTGATCTATCAAGCATCGGCTAATTGGCCCTATTCATTTATGTACTTATCTAAAGAATTTTTATTTAACCACTTAATTAATCACCCAATAAATATTCTTATGGGGAAAGTCAAGTACTACGTTTACATTGAAGTTTTAAATACGTTCTGGGTAGGACATAAGTGTTTGGTTTTGGTGCTACGTTGCTTATCTCTCATTCCAGACTCTTCTAAGCTAACAAAATTTTAAGGATACACAGTAAAAATACTCTTTAAAAGGTACTCACCATAATTAATCTAAATACATTATATGTCATCTTATCTTTTGAAGTAAAGTTAATTTTTGCCAAATATCAAGTCATTTACTAATACAACTTAAGTTTCTTTCCTTTTATTTGTATTAAATAGAGGATGTTGGATCAATAGTGAAAGTTAAATGTAAAAAAACTTGGAGCATCTAATCAGATTTTGAAAATATAGGATGAGTACAACATTTGAGCTCATTCGGTCAGAGTCAACCTTTCCAGTTACTATTGTCACTAACCAGAAATTGGACTAGCTGTTGGCACGTCTGACTCTGTCATAAGTTGATTATTATATGGATGCATTTAGGATGTGTTTTTGTTGCAGAACAATTCAATTAACTTATTAGTTAAATAACTATCATTGTGTTCTACAAGAGCACTCAAGCTTCTTAATTTCGAGCGCTTTGGAACTAACTCTTAAAAATTCTGGTTTGACTCCCGGTTGAAAACAATGTCATTGTTGTTAGTGGCGCTACAGTAACCCCGTGGCTTCTTTAGTGCTGGCTGACAGCTCAAAGCTGACTTCTGACAGTCAACATTTAGGTATATACCTAAATTTTGACTGTCAGATGTGACAGCTGCTGAAAAAATATTTTTGCAGATCACATGGTTCAGCGTATGGATATATAATTTGGTCTGGTAACCTTTCAAAGCCGTCAAAAGTCAGCTATGTGCTGTCAGTCAGCACCAAATAAGCCATGGGGCTACTGTAGAGGAGTGATCTACAGGTTATCGTAGCTTGCGTGTTAAAATAGTTCAGCTAAGAATGGCCCCATTACCCATTTTACCTCAAGGTCAAGACGTTTGTCAAAGCTATACAAACAAAGCTCTCTAAATTAGTGGATATTAATATTTTATTAATGCACTTAACACGAATGTTACTAATGACAATCTAATGCGGTAAAGATAAGTAGGTCCTTAAGAATAGTAATGCATCTAAATTAACGTGTAGAGAGCATCCCCTTTCCCACTCAGCACGGATTTGAACCTCTACTTTACATACAATGGATGACAAAGTACAATACATTGTGATACATTTTTAGGCCATTTCAGGAATCAAGTTCAGCTTTCTCAAATCACTAGGCAAACGTACAACCAACTAAGTTTGGGTATCGAACAACGTTTGTCTAAAAACGAGATAATTTTTTGTCAAGTAATGAAAAATAATTATTTGTAATGTTAAAATGTCGCATAGCCTTGTTTGTGTGTAGTAGAGAAAAAAGTACTCGAAAGCTTTCTTCTTCTCTCTTAAGTAGATGAGAGATACAAACTTTGTTCATAGTTCTGCACAGTAATTATTATATAAAAGGTACTGGGTGGGGATGTAGAGTACGTGAAAAAAAGCCAGAAATTTTGCAGTTTTTTTTATAGCAAAACATATTTTTGGTCAAAATAAATCAATTCTTACTTCAGTACTAACACATAGAATAATTCTTTTCACATGATGACAGCAACAGTTGTTGAATACCTATCATGAGCATAGCGACATTAAATGACAAACTTTTTAAATGAAGAGAAAAAGTTATCATTACATTCCAAGACACCTTCGACAGATATTCAAGAACTGTTAATGCTACCATCTGAAGAAAATTAAACTCTATATTTGAACTGAAGCAATATTAGATTTATTTTGAACAAATACATTTTTTACATAAAAATTGAAAAAACCCTTAACTTTTCTCGCGTCCCCTTCACCCCCCCCCCTTAAAACCACTAAACTAATGCTAGCAAGACAGCTATTGACTTATTTACAAACTTTGCGAATAGAAGCGACTAGGTCCAAAGAGGTGCACACCATTTGATTTCTTAATCAATTTATAATTCCCTAGGTGCCCAAAATTATATACTTAGGCCTGCAGTAGATTTAAGAGCGGTTTTGTTGATCTCTTTGACGCTAAATCCAAACCTAGCTCAGACGCTACACCGTAAACGTAGTCGTAGCTATCATATTAATAGATCAAAGCGATACATTATTTTATCCGTGTTGGTTTTGATACTCACAGATGAGATATTTCAAATAATAATCTCTCTCATATCGTTTAACAACAAGATTCCCATATAAGATATCTAGATTAAAACCAATGTGTGATTCATTGGAGAGGTATGAATCTGCAATATGATGAAACGAATTGCCATGAGGGGAGAGTCATGCTTCCAAAACTATTACCATTTATTGACGCCTTAGTTTATGTAGTTAATGATAATCTCGCATTCAGGATTAGCTTTAATTTTTTGAAGTAAATTAATAAAGAACTTGAATTTATTTAAAAAACATAAATATGAGCTGAGTGACTAAAGAAACGTGAGGTTGGACAACGAATTGAGTCAAATTAACTTTTAAATGTTATCAGTAGATTACCAGAAATATTGGCTACAATTCCAGGAATCATATATGCAAAATGTGAGCTTTGTTTCTCTATATAAATCGATGTTGAGGATTGTGATAGTTCATTTAGAATTTTGTTTTATTGCACAATGGGATTAAGCTTACATCGTATCATAAAATTAATCAATTTGAATATCAAAGCAAATGTAGCAATGCTCAAATAGTAATATAATTTTATAAAAGAAAATCACGCTATTAAAAGTATTTCAAACGTGTATGCCCTAGAAAATTACTAATTTAAATAAAATGTTAAGTTGGCGCTTGATTAATAATTATTGTTTTTCCATTTGTGAAGTTAACTAATTGTGCTATGTTGGTGTTGAAGAAAGAAGATTTTATGAAGACGATAATGGCAACATTGAAACTACCGGTAAGCTAAAATTGGTATTTTTACACAATTTGTCGTTTAGTCTCAAAGAAAGTCTTCGCATATGTATAATATGGAATCGCCTATTTGAAGAGAAATATTCTTACTTGCTGTATTTCTTATGGGAATGGCAGTTCTGATGCTTCAAATTCACTAAAACAAATCACATTTATCTCAGGATGTCCTTTTGAGGCCCCGTTAAAAATGACTTTATCTGTTAAGGAAGGTTGGCTATATATGTTTATAATAATTTTTTCTGATTTTAGAAATGGCACATTTAATAGGAAACGTAATTGAAAATGAGTTAATTTAACATTTTATGAATTTATATATTATATAATAGAAAGTGTAAGGTTTCTATTCCTATGAATTATAAATACAGGTTTATACCTTTCTTTTCCACTTTGAAGTGAGCCATATTTGAAATCATAAACCCCTTCTTAAGCAACATGGAATATCTGTAATCCTGAAACGCATACCAACGCTCCGGCATGTGGAATTCAAGTGTTACTTGTTATGGAAAAATAGAAAAAATATGTATGTGATGTAGCAATTTTGTTGGCTGAAGAAATTTGCTTGCAACGCTATAAATGTGTGAACAAAAAATATTGTAAAATAAATTAATAGTAAATAGTCACATGTTTTTCCCTCTTTATGTCATATTTCATCTAACAATAAAACTAGGTTTTGAAATGTATGTTTGACACAATCGCACATACTTTCTTATTTAGTGTTTTAAACTTGGAATACAATTTTCAACCCCATAAATAGCCAAATAACTTCTAAATATCAAGTTTGAACAAATTTCATAAAAATGTTTAAGATATATGGCTAGAGACAAGAAACGGAAAGACATGTGAACCAACAGACTTGTAAAATTCCCTTTTTTGGGCTCGGGAGAACGTACAACGTAAAGATTCATCATAATTTCGTTGTCATGATAATACTTTATCTTTAGACTAGCAATCCCGCACGGCGTCACCCGTGACCCTTCAAAAATTTGTTAAAAATTGCCTAATTGAAAAGATAATTAAAGATTAAAAATTCGGATTCGAGGTGCATTCGGACCCCCTTCCACCCACCTATGCTAAAAATTTCAGATCTCTGAATCTCGTAGATTTGGCTGGGCATCGCACACAAACAAACAAACACTTCCTTTTATTATTATAGATTATAGTTTAGACATCACGACCATTTGTATTTTGTTATACTCTTCATAACTTTAAAACCAATGTACCGATTTGAATAATTTAAAAAGTAATTTAATCCTACGTAAGCAGCCTAAATGATTAAATAATTGATTTGGATAAGGATTCATATCATGATAAGGATATAATCACTTTTTGTTCGCATTCGTGTTTTAGTTGACTAATTTCAGAAATAAACGTTTATTGTAACATAACTATAATAATTACATATATTGTCTCGCGGATTTTTTTGTTCACATTAGTGAGAACGTTCAATATGTATAGTATTTTTTTATGTAATACCAATATTTTTTGCAGCGCACGTGGAGAAAGCATATTTTTCGGCAATTTTTTATACCTTGTGTAAAACTATCGACTTTTTATGAGTAATAAATTAAATTTTCAAAATAAAATATAGCCTATGCTACTCTTTGATAATGTAGCTTTATATTGGTGAAAGAATTTTAAAAATCGGTCCAGTTGTTTTTGAGTTTATCCATTACAAACAAAAAAAACACATCTTTCCTCTTTATAATATTAGTGTAGACGAGGAAGTTAAAAGGAGGATATACCTTTAAATGTATCAACCACTTTGATTAGTGTTTTATTTTTATTGATTTCATCACTTTTTAAAATTCACTAAAGTTTCCATTTGCGTTTTAATGACCAAGATATGTATGTATCCTTGACTCAGGGAGGTATTATTCTGAAGATAATTGTCACAACATTAATTCTGGCTAGCTTTTATTTATTTATTTGAAGTATTTAACGTGCACTTTCTGACCCGACTGTACACAAGAATTTCAATGAGCCAGCGAGAAAGAGCCAATCAATTTTGCCGAAAAGGTATTTTCACATAACTCCCAGGGCTCTTTTACATGGCACAAACGACATGAGAACAGTAAGGTTAAAGCACGTATACTGCAACACATTTGCATAATGTGTGTGTGTGGGTGGGGGGGTG
>CABFVX010001384.1:113105-169074 GCA_902151425.1 Timema shepardi | reverse complement strand
ATTCAAGGGTTTTATTAAAATTTGGGTCTGGCATTATTGTTTGGCATATTGATACCTTCGATTTGACACAATAAATATTTTATTATATTTCATGATAGTTGAGATATCATCAGAATAAGAATAACCTCTGGGTAAATGGGTGAAATGCGGGTTGCGGGTAGCCCCTTCAATTGTAAAGCTCCTTCTTAACCCAAATGTCATGTGGGCCGAGGAATACGACATAACAGCTACTGACATACTGATTTTGAAAAGATTTTAAAAACATGTTCTGAAACTTTCTTTTAAAGAAAAATAATAATAATTTATTGTGCAATGCAATGATATTGAAGGTGGGCTTGGTAACCAATTGCTGTACATAGGTTTTTTTTCCTTTGGTACTTTGTATATTACCCTGTATTGAGTTATTACTTATTAGTTTTGCTAAGGTGGCTTATTAATAAACAAAGTGATTTGTTCTTATAGTTTTATTATTTATTCAAAATTCAGTAATCTGAAAATCTCCAGTAATCCGACCTCCGCTGGTCTGATTTCTGTTGGATTACAGAGACTCTACTGTAAATCTTAAAATTTCAAAATGAGATTGTGGAAACCACAATGTTTGGGGGGAAAGGGTAGTAGCTTGGCATATCTCCAAAACTATTAGAAAATTTATCTTTCTGTGCGGAAGAAAAGTTTTTTTTTTAATTTTTCATATTGGTAAATGGATCACCCCAGATAACATAAAAGTTAAAATGTTTAGAAATCAAAAAATTGAGGTCCGGGATATGTATGAAAATTGGGGGTCCCCAAAACTGATAAACTAATATAAACCAAATAAAATTTATTTGGTAAACAGTTGTAGTTTTATAATTAGGCGGTCCAGAAAGTGCACGTTAAATTCTTCAAATAATTAAATAACAAATAAATAATAATATTGAAATACATCACTTAGCCTAAGTGTCTCCTTTGTATGGATTGAGTTTTTCTCTACCTAAAAATGGAAAGTCTACATAATTTCAACTGAATTACTGGTTTTGTTTTTGGGAAATCTCGGGCCACTATGACGACCAATAGAAATAATGTTTTCTTTCTGGGGAACATATTGGCTCAGATTTGATCCGTATTAATTATTCAGTTAAAAAATTATACAAGAGAGACACAGAAAAAAATATCTCGGTTAGTTGAAGATGTACTTCTCAACGTTCATTAAAATACATTCTAAAAACAAACACAGGATATTTTAACTTAATCATTTACTTTACATTCGTAAAAAGAAAGCTAGAATTTTCTTGCTCTAGAAAATATTGGATATCTACTCGAAGAAAGTAATTACTTTTACGAATAGATCTCGTGAATATAAGTGAATCCTAAGAGAACCAATCCTATTCCTATATTTTGCCCTTTATGTGAGCAGTGAAAGCTCTCATCACCAGACCGAACCTCTTTCCGCCAGACAAACTAATTTGTAGGTAAACTAACCGTCAATGCACTCGCCACTAACTTTGCTCTGTTTGCCAACGATCTTGTCAAATAACCCCCCTCCCTCATAAAACCACCAATCTGAATCTCTCTTTCGTGATGATCTTCAGTAACCCGAGGCTGATGGGTTGGTTTGGTACAGGGTGAACTATTGCTGTTATACACTGTCAGAAAATTATTAGGATTTAAGTGAAATTAAATCCTTCTTTTTTTGCAATCAACAATAATAACTTTTTTTATTAGTAAGTAAAAGAGTTAATAAAGGGAGGGGGTGAAATTTTAGTAATAGAAATTCATAAACTTTCATGTTCCATATGGAAACATGATGTATTGCTACAAGAATGGAAGGAAAGTATAAATATACCCATTTTAAAAAAGGGAGATAAAACAGATTGTAATAACTATTGAAGTATCTCTCTGCTACCAACATGTTACAAAATTTTATCTAACATAATTTTAATGAGATTGACGCCATATGCTGAGGAAATAATTGGGGATTAAAGTGGGAATTCATCATGACGGTACATCAACTATACATAGATTTTAAAAAAAGGCCTATGATTTAGTTAAAAGGAAAAAAAATGACATTTTAGTTTAATTTGGAATACCAAAAAATCTTGTCAAGATAATTGAGGAATGTTTGAGAGATACGCATGGCAGTATATGGGTTGGATGTCACTTGATCAGATGCTTTCGAAATACATGATGGATTGAGATGAGGAGATGCTCTTTACACAGCACTCTTTAATCTAGCCTCATAATATACTATTAGGATAATGCAAGAGATTAGGGAGGATTTGATATTAATTGGTGCAATGCAGCTATTAGGTAAGGTACGCAGATAATTTTGCTTTGTTAGATAATAATAAGGAAGCTGTTAAAAGAAATGCAGATTTTTTTTTATCATAGACTAGTAAGGAAATAGGTTTAGAAGTGAACGCTTAAAAGTTTAAGTATATGATAATACAGAGAACACAGTTTGAAGACAATAATTTAGATATTACAGCAAACAACATATAGTTTTATAGGGTTAATGAATTAAAATATTTAGGAACAATATTAACTAGCGATAACAATATTAGATTGAATGTTAGGAAAATAATACAGTCGGGAAATGCTTGTTATCAGTCGGTCAATTAGTTGTTGGCGTCTTGCCTGCTGTAAAAAAATGTTAAGCTCAGAATATACGAGACAATAACTTTACCATCTGTTCTCAATACGTGTGAAAGGTGGTATCTTAACTTACATAAAAAAAGGTGTTCAAAAGCAAGGTTATTAGAAATATGCTTGGTCCAAAAAGATATGAGGATACTGGGTAGTGGCGGAGGTTAAACAATTATGAGATATATACTCTGTTATCATCACAAGGCATTGTTAGGATATTTAAGTCTCGTAGATTACGGTGGGCAGGACATGCAGCACGAATGGGAGAATCTAGTAATTTTATCAGTGCGGCAATGAAATTTCGAATCCCTAATGTCATAAAGTAGGTAAGTGGTTCTGTAAACAGTAGACTTCACTCTCTCCATTAAAAAGCGCTAAAAACATCATGTTAATAACTATGACATGTTCGTATCATAGCTAAAGTCTCTTTATTTCTGTTTGGATTTAAAGTTAAAGTATCTCCTATAATTTATCCTTAGATTTGATATTTCCCCTGGGTGATAAAATTAGACAGAAAACGACTGAGCTGCCAATAACAGGGAGATTAGGGTTCATATCTGGTTGGGTGTACCGATGATGGGGTTTATTAAATGCTTTTACACTGTCTCTTCACGCAAATAAGGGTACATTTTCTAAAATTCAACCTTCCTCATCCCCAACACATTGATTTAATTAGTACATATGCAAATAACCCGAACGGGTTGTGAGACGAGGTGATAAAAACTCAACAGAAAAACCCTCCATAATAGCACTAGAATTCTAGTAATTGCAAAGAACCAAAACCCAATAAATCTACGGAATGAGACGCTTCTGATTTCTCCCTAGCGACCCAAGTAGTTGCTTGCCAAACAATGGCCAAGGGAGGTGGGATCGTTCTGGCTGCGTCTGCTCAGTTCACACAACAGAATTTTACAGAACGACTCTACGGTTGACTGGTGAACCTCAACCACAGTATAGAAGGGGAATATATGTCCCTATTAAAATCTTTTTGTCTTATAATGAATCCTCATATGAATAACAGATAAATTTATCCCAGTTTTACTTTGATGTGGTTTTTAATTATTTCATAGTCATTGAAGCTTTGGATAGGAACTGTCTCGACATCTCATAGAACGAATCGTCCGTAAATACAGTAGCCCCATGGCTTCTTTGGTGCTAACTGACAGCTCACAGATGACTTCTGACATTTATCATTTAAGTATTTACCTAAATTTTGACTGTCAGAAGTGACAGATGCTAAACACATATTTTTTGCAGATCATATGGTTCGGCGTAGGGAAACGTAATTTGGTCTGGTAACTTTTTGAAACTGCCAACTGTCAGCTGTGAGCTGTCAGTCAGCACCAAAGACGCCATTGGACTATTATATGTGTGCATTAACGTTTGAGAGAACACAATTAGTATCAGTTATGCAAAATGTGTTGTACAAAGTGGACACTTAGTTTACACCAAAATATAGCAGTCTTACTTTGACAAATTACACTATGAATAAACTAATAAGATAGAGCCATAGTGTAAAACATCAAGGTAAGAGTGTTAAGTTTCATACCAAACGAAGTGTACATTATTTATACCCCATCTACGCCACAGTGTCATCTAGCGGAAGGTTTTTTTTACTACAAACATTATATGAAAGAAACTAATGTCAACCTATTTACTATCAATATTTATTTCCCACTCGCTTCGGTGGCTGCACAGTCTAATGTGCTACTCTCGCAGTAGACTTGACTGCCGATGACGGGGAGCTTGAGGCTTAAATCTCCGTCGGATGTACTGAGTTTTTTTCAAAATGATTTTCCGCTCTCTCTCCGCGTAAATGCAGCTACATTCCCTATAAATATAACCTTCCTAATCCCTGAAACCACAAATGTAATTAGTGTAGGCCTACATAAGCGTATAACCTGAGTGGGTGATAGGATGTGGTACTAAAAAATATATTTATTTCCGAATAGGTTGACATTAGCTACATTCATACAATGTTTACAATAAATAGCCTTCTGTTAGCTGCTACTTACCACCTCTTCTACCTTAGATGGGGTATAAATGCTTAGTAACTTTATATCCAACAAAATAATATTATTAATATTTTTTTTTTTAGATATTTTACGTGCATTTTCCAAACCAAATGATTAAATCAGCAGACGACCTACAAACTATCTTAAATATATAACAGAAACAACCCCCAGCTCCCGAGCCATTATTTAATTCATCACTGTGATAGAAGAAACTCCCATTTCACTAGTAAAACACTTTTCGGCAATGCCGGGTATCAAACTGAGGTCCCTTATATCAATAGGCAGACTACCAAATGATATAAGATGTTAGAAAATAATCCTAAGGCATAATTTTGTTAACATGAATATAAGTTTGCACGATACAGAACCTCCATTATTTATTATTATGATTAGCACCATATCTTACTACCCAATCGAGTTATATGCTCTTACGCTAATGTGTAATGGTAGGGTGATTGTGAGATGAACTGTATGACATACAGTTTAACTGGGATTCGAACCACTGTGGAGGCCTGGAATTCCACACATTCACAAGTTGTGATGAATACACGTCTTGTCAGAGGTGAAGGAAGGGTTTGGAAATCAGATAAATCCATGTCGGGACCGAGGATTGAACCCCGGACCCCCAGCACAGAAGTCCGACAACTTACCTCTAAACCACAAGGTTGCTTCCATTATTTAATTTGTAGTTCAATATAAGACTAGTGTACTAGATCTTTGTGAACACAAATAGTGTAAGGGTATAGAATTAGAAAGGTAATATATTTTTAAAATGCAGCATTATTCTCTTGGATAAAGGAATTTAAGCCACACTATTAAATATGTCACCTTCGATGCACGTGACCGGGGCTAATACATCTATGATAAATATGTAATAATACCATTTTTATATTATAATAGTGAGAGTAAGGCATTATACAATTTTGAAAATACACAGAAAAATCTTTTGGTTCAATAAAACCAGAAGAAGAGTTTCAATTAAGAAGAATATTACACAGTGACGTATCACCCAGGCTATCAGAGCTTGCAATGCGGGGTGGCCAATGATATAAGGGGTCCCGTGAAAAGGAACTTTAAGCGACTATAAATTTTGTGGATGTAATTGTAATCAAATAACTTGTGTCCTTATTATTGAAAATTTAGTTAGTTGAATTAGTTTCTCATAAAGTATTGTAAATTAAAACTAAGCTACAGCATTATTTCAATTATTTCTTTTGGTTTTAAATAGCGCAGATTTTTTTTATCTTCACGCAGTCAGCCTGACTGACTGATGACGTCCCCAACATAAAACAGTCATTATAAGGTCTTATTATTAAATTAATAAATATTTAGGACTATAAATTATTTCTTGCGACATTTATTAAAGTGTTGGATGACTTGGAAAAGTGGCCCCAAAAATAAATCTTGTGTTGGGGAGGGGGATGGGTGGAGGAAAGCTTAATCTGATACGCCCCTGATATTACATAAAATCGAAAGACTACTTAACAAGATTTCAACCAAATTTTAAAATTCTACCGATCCCAAAGGTAAGCCTGTCATACCACGATTATGTCACTACGTCTTTTTACCCATTCGGGTCATACGCATATGAACTAATTACGTTAATATGTAAGGGATGAGGAAAGTAGAATATAGAGGACGGATATCAACATTTGAGTTGAAGGAGAGTTGAAAACAATTAATGAAAAACCACCCTCATAACACCAAACTACCATTCAAATTCCAATAGCCCCATCAACGACAGTTCAGTATATTGCCAGAGTGACGACTTAAACCATTCGACCACCGAAGCCAAAATTGATGAAAGGGAGATATTCAAAAGGGTGACCTCTAAGTTGAAAAGTTGAAAGTTTTTAATGTCAGTTTTTGTTCTGAATAATATCATGTTTGGAACTAACACGTTAGAAGAATATTATTAGAATGGAACTTAAAATTGTTTGAAACTATTTGAGATATATCCATGGAAAAAGGACTCATGATAGTTTTTTTAAGGATTTGACTTTAAGAATATATTTGAAGCTCAGTTCATAGTTTATTTTTAGTAAGATGTGACGAGGGGGTGGACGAGTCTAAAACTCAAATGGGATTTAAATAGTTAGATTTTTTCTAAACTATATTTATATTTATATATTATCAATTTTCTCAATAGAAAAATATTGGGTGAGATGATTGTCAAAATTGCACCAAATATTTAAATTAATTTAAACTATAAAAAGCACACCAAAAATGGAATAATAAAAACAGTAATATCGTATCCAAGAATTTTAAAATTCTATCGCTCCCAAAGGTAAGTTTGAAAGAAGATTTTTGTGTGGAGATCCATTTGTTTGGTACACGTTCTTCATGACAATATCTCGAGTCCATGGAACATCATACTATTCATACAATAGTTATGGATTTCAAAGCACAGAGCATGCCAAAAAGTATACCGTATGTTGACTTAATAGTTTTAATCACAGCGCCAGTGTAAAGAGTGAAAGGCGAGCTTATCTTCTAAAAATCTATAACAGTACAAACCTACCGGGAATCTACAAACAAACACAAACATTTAATTATTCTAGAAATAGTTACTATTAAATACGAAATCGGGCTCAAATTAAACTTTAAGAGATGTATAATTAATAAAATGATATCTGGGAAATTTATTTAAGACATAGTAAAATAATTCTAAATAAAGACAAGGAAGCTTTTTTTAATTTTTCAATTATTTAATTTGTTTCTTATAGGCCTAGTATGATTCCTGTATGTGTACTATGTATAATTGTATTGAAATCAGAAAGCTAAATTATCAAGTTTAGATAAATTATTAAAATTTTGAAAAAACGCGGATTTTAATTCACAAGAAGTTGGATTAAGCTTTTCAACTTAGTATTGGTTTACACTAGAAATAGCTCTAGGGTTGTAGGTTAAGAGAGGAAGGGGGAGGGGGGGAAGAATGAGTAGGTAAAGAGAAACTCATAGTCTGCTTCCACCTATGAGAACATCATTACATTTGTCATTTTTGGTTGAGTGTTTCATGGTATATATGTGGCTGAAGGTTGAGAATATTTGAAAGGTCAGGTTTTGATTAATCTAAGACGGATTAATAATAAGGAATAATGCATAATTTAAAGTGAAAAAATCATTGGAAAAAAAATTATTCAAAATAGAGTGTAGTTATTAAATATAGACTCAAATCAGTTATTTATTTCTGTAAATAAGCCTAACTTCTTTAAGATAGTAAGATAAAATGCTTCCTCTAAGTGAGCTCTTGAAATACAATGCTCAATATATTTTATATTTTGAAAGAATTAAACTTATTTAAGAAATATATTCAATAACATATTATTTAGGCTAATATTTAATTATATCTTTGATTTAGATAATATTATAATAAATATTATATCTCAATGTGTACCTACTTATCAACAACAGATATAAAAATATTTCGTCTTTATTTATAATAAAAACAACAATCCTAGTAATTGACTCCAACACAAAGTAAATTCGTAAATAACGAATAAATATGGCTTTTGCAAAACAATTTTCAAACCTGTTCAGAATTTTTTTTCCGTGATGTGTATTAGTGTTTTTACTGGTCGAAGCCATACTTATTGGCCTATACAGTTACTCAAGTAAATTTATAATGTGTGGATAATGTAATTTGAATCAATTTTTTTAATTATGCACGGTTCAATTTCAAAAATGCTTCGATTTTGAATGCTATATAATTAAATGTAATGTGTTTCTACTTTAAATGCGTTGTGAGCTATATAGAATATTCATTAATACCAAGGCCTGGATTTTGATGAGCTAGAGAGTGTCAAGTATGACATCAAAATTCGTAAAAAGCTACTTTAAATTGAACAAAACTGACCCTAAAAAGTGGATAAATTATTTAAATTAATGCACAGACCTAAATCAAACGAGCATTTAACAAGTGAATACTAACATAGATCCATACTATGAAAAACCTTTAATAACAAAACTTGCATTCCAATAAAAATTAACATTGATTTACAAGTATCTGCTTTAGAAACAATTGATATACTTTCTACCACCCTTTTTACAACTTAGTAGTAGACTAGTAATTACTAGGAAGGTAAATTTTCTAACCATGCAAGTTGAGAGGGAAAAAATTAATTTTAAGTGTATACTTTCTTCTCACTACGACCATTGTGTAAAGAAAACTAAAATTTATTAGCATTCATGCATATAAAAAACTACCAATATTTAGGTGGGTATTAAACATAAATAGGCCTACTTTAGAATGATCAGACAATAACACCGAGTAAGGAAAAATGACCCAAAAATGTCAAAAATGAACCTTTAAAATATACCTTTCTGAAAGGGAATCATGACCATTTTATGTACAATTGGGATGTACACATAAAAATATGGCATGTCATAAAAATCTGTATTCTGATTATTATTTATGTATTATGCATGAATCTAAACCCAGTCAAATCTTGCCTTGATATAGACCATATTTGATTAAAGGTGCGTTAAATCCCCAACAAAAATTAATATGGGAAGCAATTAGTATACCTTTACATCAGCAAACTCTAATGATCGGTCTTAATATTTGAACGAATTTCATTAGACTCCCTAAGCAAGGCACAGAAAGTAGATGTGTGACTGCACGCGACTNAATGATCGGTCTTAATATTTGAACGAATTTCATTAGACTCCCTAAGCAAGGCACAGAAAGTAGATGTGTGACTGCACGCGACTAGTGAGTTTAAAAAAAAAAAACCATTGATATGCTAGCAACTTTTTTTGGAAGTGCTTGGCTTCACGGTAGATGGCGTTAACGACTCAGATGATCGACCGACCACGGTGATGAGGAGGGAAGGTCACACAGATCACAGATGATTGATTGAGAGCTGAAGCTGGCTTAGCCATTAATTCCACCTTTATTTGTGGAAGCACCGCGCGATGGCGTGCGGAGATTGGGGAAGGGGTGAGAGGAAAATAGGGGTAGACACGCTGGGCGCGTCATGGACCCGACATTGAATCGAGCGAGCTCTAGGTAAGCCTATTAGACAGAGAGAGATAGGGAGCAGCGGACCCATCCTGTTATTCTGTGGAGGCGTTGAACTGTGGCGTGATCTGCGCAGGGGGGTTGGCGTTTTCCTGGCACCTGAACTCGGAGCGCCTTCAATACCGTGATTAGCACCGGGGCGAAGCGACGTTTCCATGGCGACGCCATCATCACCGCTCCCTCCATACCTCTTGTGCCTTCCATTTCCGCTCCAGTGCACCACCAATAGCTTGATTAGGCTCGCAAACAGCGAGGTGCGATCCGACCTGTAGCAGAGACCATTCCTCGTCCAGCAATGAGAACTTTCACTCAATTCAAAGGGTTCCTTTTTTGTATAGTGTATAGCTTTTGTTGGTAAAAAAAAAAAAAAGTGTAATTTCTGGCAAGCGGAGAAGGCAGTGATTTCGACTCGTGTGCTCATCTCTGTAGAAGGAGTTTGAGATTCATCAAAATAATAATTCATTTCCTTAATATTTATCTTCCTCTTCCAATGTCCTTACATTAGTGTAAGATACAGATGGTCCGAAAGGACAGTAAGTTACATAGCATTTTAAAAAACTTAACATTTATCTTTGAAATGAATTGTTTTTTGTAGACCTACTATACTCATCAATGAGCACGTGGTCTAAACGTCATACTCGCTTGGATCTAGGTCATTCGTAACGGGTAAATCGGGGTTTTAGCCCGACTGGGTGTATTGAGGGTGGCTTTCACAAAAAAATTTAGAAAACATTCTAAATAAGGATAGTAAGTTTTGGATTTTGAAATTTGATGAGAAATAGAAATTTGGCAAGAAATTAATACTGTAGAATAATTGAAGTAATTTTTGGATAATTAAATTTACAAATAAATTAGGTAGATATTATGGAAAAAAAGTTAAATTTGATGTGTATTCCAAAGTGATACAATAATAAAGGAAAATGATCAATAAGTTATCATTTTTACATTTATATTTTATTTTATTTTATTTTGTCTTGAATTTTCTTTGCATTATAACCTTCAAATAATTGTCCATTTTTATAGATATTTTTTAACTTGGTACTATACTCTATAATGAAGAACATCTTTCTCAAATTTTTATAATTACTGTTTTAACATTTTCATTTTTCCTTATTATTGTATTACTCTTGAATAGACACCCATCCAATTCAACCATGTTTCCTAATATTTAGGCCTACCTAGTTTATTTGTTAATTAAAATATTCCTTATTCCAAACATACTTCAATTATTATATTAATTCTGTATCCAATATTCTACTAAATGGTTTCCCTTACTCCCTGAATGAAAATGTGGGTATATCACTTCTAAGTTATATCATATTAATCCCTACACCATTGGCTTAATGAAATGAAGATAGCCCGGATATGTATTGAGACGCAGTGTCAAAAATGTGTTCATATTTGTATGACGAAATTAACACAAGTTTTCTAAACATTGAGTTGTATTGGCACTAATATAGAACAGGGCAGAACAAAATAATAACCACAATACTCAACACCATCTCTAATATTTTTTTATTTTAAGCATAATTTATATAGTATTCAAATTTAAAAGCTTTGCTATGGTTTTGAAACGTAGTCTCTTAACTTACATGACGAAAATAAATTTAGGGTATTCGAAAACAAGGTGCTTAGGAAAATATTTGTTCCATAAATAGACGAAGATACTTGGGAAAGGAGGAGGTTACATAATGATCAGTAACATACTTTATCCGCATCACAGGACATTGTTATGGTAGTCAAATCTCTCAGACTACGGTGGGTAGGACATGCAGCATGAATGGAAGACACTGCCGTATCTACAAGGATTTTCAGCCAGTCAGGCCCCCCACATCGGCACTCCAATACCCAGTACCATACCAGGTAACGGGTCCCCTATTAAGGTATCCTCATTAGCAGTCTCATTCAGAATTCATAAATATAGCTACTAAATACTATACTAAACTAACTTGTATTCTTTCTGACCGTGAAATCACTTGAAATTTAAAAACTAGCACATTTGAACTGTGTTTTTATTTTGTACATAAAACAAGAAAAATGTATATGAAAGAAAATCGATGTTATTACGTTGTAAAATTTTCAATAAACAAAATATAAAAGAACAACACACTCAATAAATTTCACAAATTGTGTTCATAAACGTGTATAAGTCCTAAAATAAGATGCAGTTTTGTAACTGACTCACCGACTTAAATGTAACATTCTTTTAGCTTTCCTGTTTGCGAATTAATTTATGACTTCTTTAAGGTCCAAAGTATAACCCAAGCCATGCTTTATAGCCAGTATGGACAGAGAATTCAAGCGCTATTGGCTCATTGATGCTCTTTGCCAGGTTTTCAACACATTGCCAAGTTTACTTAAAGCTCTTTCTGCTGATGCAACAGTAAGGGGAAGTGTACAAAAAATAAATACGGAGTGTAACCCAAACATTAATGAATATTGGTTTCAAATGTTTCTCACATATTGAATTTAATCATTTCAAAGGGCCAACTTCAATCTTAGATTCAAACATAATGGTATAATATGGTTTAAATGAACAATTTCAATACATAAATCAGTTGATAAGTCATTTTGAAACTTTTGTACGAGATCTTCAATCTTCACCTTCAGTTCTTTATCATCTAAAGAATTATACTTCAAAAATGGACTGAAAAGCCCACAGAAAAAATGTGCAGCTTTAAAGTCTTCTATTTCCTGTAAAAGGAAATATAACACCCTGTGGACCAAACACGATTTGAACTTATCTTCTTCTTGCAGTGCGCAAAACAATGCTTTTAGTATCCCTGGGTAATGCTTTGCTATGGGGAGAACAGCTTCTACACGCTCACTCCATCTAGTTTCAAATTTTTTAAAAAGATAATGCCACTTGTTCTTTTAAAATTTCCCATCTTGCAGGAATATGTGAAAAAACTATTCTATCCCTTTGGAAAGGCAAACCTCTTGATGTTAAGAATAACGTAACATCTAGTAGCCTTCTCAAAACCGCTTTCCACTCATCGGTTTCACATGCAATTTGTTTCTGGCGCTCATTATCTATCCCTTTACAAATTAAGGATTGTTGCAATGACTTCCAATTACAATTAAAAATGCTAGGGAAAATGAGTGTTAAACATGAGATTATAGCTATTCACACAAACCCAGGCGAGCACCCCAGCTCCCCAGGCCCCGGTACCGTGGTATCGGCCACCCCTCCCCATGTGGGGGGCCTGCAGCCTGTCTGTTGATATTCACTCAATTACTATAGTTACTTTTGTTACCTGTAGTTAGTTGAGGTTAAAACAACATATTTTTAATATTTAATTGCTATGTATGTAGTAATTAAGAACACATGAACGAATATAACAACACTAAAACGAGTCATTTAAGGCTACCGGAAAGCTTATCACATTTCTAGTAAGCCTATTTCATATTATGTCTATATACATATTAGTTTATAATGTGAATCAATTAGTAAATTGTAATCTATATATATACAAAGAAAGGTCCTGACTCACTGATTGACTTTTCAACGCCCAGCTCAAACCTTTGGACCTAGAAAGCTTAAATTTTGCACAGAGGTTCTCTTTATGATGCAGACAAGGAATAAGGCCGGATTTTGTTTGAAATTCCCACGGGGTAGGGAATAAAGAGGATTTATATTTTCGCTTTAATGTTGCCTTATTTTTGTAACTATAATTATTTGAGACTTCAAATTTGGCATGTAAGTATGTAATTATAATCATCTATAATAATAAAAGGAAGTGTTTGTTTGTCTGTGTGTGTGTGTTTGTTTGTTTGTGTGCGATACCCGGCCAAATCTACGGCACGCAAAGATTTGAAATTTTTAAAATGGGTGTACGGAAGGTGATCCGAATGCACCTCGAAGCCGAGTTTTATATTTTTTAATTAGTTTTTAATTAGGCTATTTTTTAATCATTTTTTAAGAAAATATGTTTTATTTGGCTTATAATTATGTTTAAGAGATACGGGCACCATTGGGGGAGAGGGAGGAGCCTATATAATTCTTATACCCCAGTCGGCCACGAGCAACACCGTGAGGGATTGCTAGTAGTGGTATAATTATGATCGAATCTCTCCCTTCACCAAAATAGGTGTATATCAGTCATGCTGCCGAAATAAACATAAGTATTATTAATTGAGGTGACCGGGCGGTCTTGGAGTAAGGTTTCAGACTTCTGTTCTGGGGGTCCGGAGTTCAATCCTAGGTCCCGGCACAGATTTATCTGATTGCAAAACCCTTCCTTCACCTCTGAGAAGACGTGTATTAATCACAATCTTGTGAATGTGTGGAATGCCAGGCCTCCACCGTGGTTCGGATCCCACGTTAAGCTGTAGGTCCTCCATTTCATCTCACAATCACCTTACCAGTACACATTAGCTTAAGTGCGTGTAACCCGAACCGGTAGCTAGACGCAGTGCCTATAATAATAATAATAATAATTATTATTATTATTATTAATTGGTAGGTAAATATCAATATCGTGGAGGGTATAAATGGGTGGGGTTCATATATATATATATATATATATATATAAAATTTTATTAGCTAAGGGTATGATTACATTTTTTCCCACTGGAAAAATTAGCTCTCTACGCCCTTTATAGTTATTATTAAAGGTAGCTATTAATATAATAATAATAATAATAATAATCACTATAATTACCATTAGTACTTCTTTTATGCTACAACTGAATACATATTTTATTTTAATAACTGAAACATTCCACAAAAGTATATATATATATATATTCCTATTTAACAAACGTGCATGCCATTACACATAGGCTATATATATCAATGATTTAAGGTATTAGTCTCTAAATTAAAAAAAATAAAACTATGAAAAACCATTAAACTCACGATTGAAGGTAGAAAGGTTTTTTTACAACACATACATACAAGTTTTATTCCATTAAATTATACAATTTAAAAGAACACAACTTATTTGAAAAAAATACTCTCTTTTTTACGTGCGTCATGTCTTATTTCCCGACCGGGCGGTCCTGATACTTACATTGCTCGGGTAGAGAATAGGATGTTAACATTATGAGGAAGTTTGTCCACAATCGCATGGATTAAGGGGAGTAAACTATCTAGGAAAAACTATCCTCACTACACCAATTCGGGATTCGAACCCAAGGGATATAACAATTGTTAACAAGTGATAGCTTTCAGACTGGGAGTTTTATGACACGTTGTTGTATGCCGCATGTGCCACATGTCACGTCATGACTGAATATACTGGTTCATTGTTCCTATTTGACTTGCAGCAAGCGCTCATTTGATTTGGTCAATATATGTGGAACTATCTGCCAATTTAGTATACCATACGATATGACCAGATCCATGAAGTTGGCAGCACCCATAATGCCACAAACTATTAGACCCATGCCAACATTTAATGCTGAATTTGTGCCACAAGAATATCCTATTCTCATAATTTGTGCCACCATGGTTTCCGTGAAAACAACAAAATAATTTGGGTGCCATTTATTTAATGCCATACACAGAGTGACACAAACTAGCAAACTGATGCCAATATTTAGGGCCGAATTAATTCCATAAGAATATCTTACATAATTTGTGTCACGGTATCGTTAAAAGACCTGAAAACACTAAAAAACGTTAGGTGCTTTGGGTGATACTAACTTCACATGCCTCTATCACTCAATTAAAGGCACAAATTCCCAAACATATGGCAATATCAAGTTTATAATTTGTGTCATAATAATATCCCACCACCATAATTTGTGCCAACATAGTCCTTGAAAATACACCTAAAAAGCAGCACCCATAATGACACACATCACGGGACCTATACCATCTTTTCTTTTCCCTCCAAGCATTACATTGACAAGTCTGTCTTTTCGTCTAAATCCAAGGATGGGGAACCTTTTGACATCGAAAGGTCACATATCATTTAGCGGAATCCTTACTAGGCCATATAGTGAATTTTGACAAAATATGATAGTGCAACAACCATAGATATATAGATAAATGGTTTGATAAAAACTATTTTGATCGAACATTAGGCTTTATAAATTATATTTTATTTTAATTAATTAAAATACACACGGTTTTAAAATGTATAGTTTATAAACGATGACAATATACATCATTGAGTAATTGTTAAGGTTAAAGGTGGACGTTCTAGGCACATCCTATAATATCCTTAAACAGTAAAATTACACGTGGACCCTGGAATCGAGCCTGATACCTTTGGATTTATAAGCTAATACTCTTACCACTGAGCTATCAAGGAGTCATCCCGTGAACAAGGTCATTCTTCACTCATATTTTAAGGCAGTCTCTGTATGGGCCATACTACACCTGGTTCTAATTTTTTTTATGTATATTATACTACTTTAGAAAAAGTAAGATTTACAAGTCCTTGCTTCTACTTATTATTTAGTCAAATTTTACATTTTATTTTTCAAATTAAGTTTAGTTCCAAACAAAATTCCCACTACACAAGCATTGGCATATGTATTTTCCTAAACCTGAACATATAATTTTTTACTATTTTTTTCAAATTTGCCTTAACGTCAAATTATGTAAAAATAAATCTATTGGTGCACAAAAAATAATTTGATTTACTTCATAATTAGACCTTCTAACTAATTTAACTAATATACATAATTTTTGTTGTTATTTAAATAGATTACATTTATAGATTTTAATAATTTAAAAATATGTTAAGTGTGTAGTTAAACAGATAAAAAAAAGCATTAGTATAAGACAAATGATATAATATTAATACTAACTACTATTTAATAAGTTAATAACTATGATTACTATAATTATTTAAATTTAAATACTTTTTTTAATGTTAACATTATTGTAACAGTCGGTGAAGCCATTTGTCGGGATTCCTCCTTAATACAAAACTAATATTTTTAACTTTTGGAAAGCTTGCACCCAAACTAACATAAACAATGTTTACCATTATTTGACTACTTTATACCACCAAGAATGTGACAAAGTACCCCACGAGAAATATTGAGATCCTAGTAATCAAATATATAGACTTTGTTTATTATGCGTCGTAATATAGTAATGAAATTCTCAGCAGTATTTTAAGGAAGTATAGAAGTTTACTTGAACCAAAATTTAGTTGAAAAAAATAATTGTTTAGTCAAGTTAGGGTTACTAATGGAAGTTAGGAGATGCAGAATAGGACGACTTTCAGGAGGCCATTGCCTCTAGAGTCTACAGAAGAAAGGGCCCCTTCAAATTAAAATTATTTTAATGTCTCAAGTAAGTATACTTAGACACTCTTACTCACTTCCTCCCACATATACAACAAAGCAAACACTCTTACACACACAATCTCTCTCACATATTCACAAAATAAGACACTCTTACATACTCTCTCACACATATAAATAAAAACTGGTAATTTTACACCCACCTTCTTACATACACTCATAGACAGACACTCTTACACACTATCTCTCATATATACAACAAAACAGACACGCTTACACTCTCTCTCACACACATATAAATAAAAACTGGCACTCTTACACACACACACACACACACACACCCTTTCACATACACAAATAAACATACACTCTTACACAGTCTATCTCACATACACACCAAAACAAACACTCTTACATCCACCCTCTCATATACAAAAAAATACACTCTTACACACTCTCTCACAATCTCTCTCTTTCTCTCACACATACAAACACACACACTTTCTCTCACGTTCACTAATCCCCCCAAAACCCTCAAACTTTCTTACACACTTGTGAACCCTCGAACCTGAATAACCTTTTGTTCTCACTTGTCTATCACCCTCACCCTTCTTGAGAAAGGTGACGAATTTGTGTATTGCGAGTCCATCGTATTTTAACGCTCATAGATCACTGCGGGTTTAACTGCTTATGTCCATTCAATATTCATTGTAAGGCTAGACACACTGTACTATTCCAAGCTGTATTAATTCATATTACAACTCAAGCATTTATTATTAATTCTAATATAGCCAGAGTTTCGCAAACTGTGAGGCACGGAGGAATTTTAGGTGAAGCACAGCATCGTTATATTCTCGAATCAATGGTTTTGTTCCTCCAACTTTAAGTTCTGCTTGACTAAAATAAATAGACTATTGTTTTAATTTGACAAGTGAAGCAGTAAAACTTAATATCGTGTTTTCATCAACACTGTGTGAAAATGGTTCCTTAGAAATGACGGTTATCAAGACCACAGAAATCAACGGTCAGCTACAAAATATTACATTAACCGGCACTTAACACCTATAAAAGCTAATTTGAACTATCTATGTGATAGATACTTTATATATATATATATATCGTTATATTCTCGAATCAATGGTTTTGTTCCTCCAACTTTAAGTTCTGCTTGATTAAAATAAATAGACTATTGTTTTAATTTGACAAGTGAAGCAGTAAAACTTAATATCGTGTTTTCATCAACACTGTGTGAAAATGGTTCCTTAGAAATGACGGTTATCAAGACCACAGAAATCAACGGTCAGCTACAAAATATTACATTAACCGGCACTTAACACCTATAAAAGCTAATTTGAACTATCTATGTGATAGATACTTTATATATATATATATATCGTTATATTCTCGAATCAATGGTTTTGTTCCTCCAACTTTAAGTTCTGCTTGATTAAAATAAATAGACTATTGTTTTAATTTGACAAGTGAAGNTTTATATATATATATATATATATATATATATATATATATATGTGTGTGTGTGTGTGTGTGTGAAGAGTACAAGGGAAAAGGGGGAGGTCGTATTGAACACATTTCCAGGTCAGCAACTTAAATTTATCAAACCCTCAGTATTTATTTTAGCACCGCGTCTTAATACCCGTTTGGGCTGTACGCCTATGTACTAATTACGCTAATGGCTTAGGATTAGGAAGGTTTAATTTAGAGGGATTTCACCCACATTTGCATGGAAAACCATTTAGGAAAACCTCTCTTAGTGCACCCGACTAGGATCGCACCCTGATCTCCCGCCTTCGGCAGTCTAGTTCAACACGAGAGTAGCGCGTATGACCACGCGGCCATCGAAGCGGGTTTCTTAATTAAAAAAATAATTTTAGACATAACCGAGGACTCTTTTAATCATAATCTAAAGTGATTTAGATGGTATTATGATTGTTTAACAGATGGCAGAATTAACTCACTTTGAGCTGAAATTTAGTCTCTTCTCCTTTTCTCCCTGTACCATTCATATTTTTATGGATAATATTTAACACCATTCTTTATTTCTTTAATAAATAGGGCCTACTCACGTCATCAAGTGTAAAGCTATTGTAAAAATAATATTTTATAGGTAGCTTTTAAAGACTTAATTATATTTAATAGTTAACAACAATTACAAGAAATTATATTATAGAAAATATTGTCCCTATTAAAACATTTCATAAATTTTTTGTATAAATTTTATCTTAAAAGCGTCTTTGGAATGTATTTTGGTGCTAAGGATTAGCCCCTATAGTCAAAACTATAATGACCCGCTTCGGTAGACGAATGGTCTAAGGCGTCACTCTTGTAGTAGACTGGATTGCCGATGGCGGGGAGATCGACTTTCGAATCTTGGTCGGGTGTACAGAGGGTAGTTTTCCAAAATGGCTTTCCATTCTTTCTTCACGCAAATGCTGGTATATATTTTCAAATTATGACCTTCCTCATCCCTAAAACCACTAGTGCAATTAGTACATAAGCGTAAAGCCCGATTGGGTAGTAAGATGAAGTGCAAATTAGGGTATATATATATATATATATATATATATATATTCTAATTATGACCTTCCTCATCCCTAAAACCACTAGCGCAATTAGTAAATAAGTGTAAAGCCCAGACGGTTAGTAAAACGCAGTGCAAATGTGGGTGTATACCTTCTAAATATGACCTTTCTCATCCTTAAAACCCCTAGCGTAATTAGTACATAAGCGTAAAGCCCGAACGGGTAGTAAGACAAGGTTCAAATGTGAGTATATATCTTCTAAATGTAATCATCATCCCTAAAACCACTAGCGTAATTAGTACATAAGCGTAAAGCCTGAATGAGTAGTAAGAAGCGGTGCAAATAGGCTATATATATATAATATATATATATACTGTACTTATACTAAAGTGAGGCTTGATTGCAAAAAGCTCGAAGTCCCTCCTCTAGACAATCCTTGCCCAAGCACTTATCGGATCTGAATGGAGTATAAAGAGATATTCCCTAGTAAACTAATTACTTGTTTTCTTTTTCAAGTCACACCTTGGCTCCTGGATTTGTAGTCGGCTCTCCTTCCTCATCGATCACACTTACCAGTAATTATAAGCACATTAATGACAGCAGATTATAATAAGAGGTGGCTTATGTGTATGTCTGGACTTAAATCCTTGTCGAATAAACTACCAATCCCTGTTCCAGGACTACTTTTCTTTTCTTTGACACAAGCCAATAATGTGAGCGTTTGACAAATGCGCGTCATTCAGCCGTCTGCACCCCCACCTTCTCCCTGTGTCAGAATGAACGGGGGTGACAGGGTGGAAATAAAATCTTGAATGGGACTCTAACCCATACATTCACCTGAAAAACATGATTTGTCACATTGGTCAAGGACAATGCAAGGTATACAATATATTTGTATTTATATACTAGTCGTAAGCACTATCAGCCACCTAAAAATCTGTATCGGTGTGCATGCGGAATAAATGTTAGGCTCATCTTGTCCAGTTTCCCGGTGACAGGGGTACACATTCCGGCTGAGTGCACTGAGGGTGAATGCGTGTACATTTAATTTAATTTATTTTAAGGTTTAAACGTGCGCTTTATAAACCAACTGATTATACGATTACTGATTACGACTTTAAGCTAGCTTATATCTAGAATATACACAACACCCAGCCCACTGCCGTTGATTCTTCACTGTGAAAGGGGAAACCTACATTTCACCAATGATACATTTTTTGACCATGCTAAGAATTGAACCTAGGAGAGTGAGGGTACAGTTCCTCTATATTCTACCTTACTCATTCATACCCAATTAGTATGAAAATCCCGATATCATAGACGGTTAGTATGATGTGAAGCAAGAATTGGATACGATAAGGTTTACCCAATCAAAAAATAGGTTACATAGCCTATTGGTTACCAACACATCACTAAGTTACAGCTTAATGAACTGACGAACTAAACTAGTATCTATGAGGTCAAGGATCAAGTCTTGGGTCACGTGCATTAAGAGTTGCTATATAACCACTGTTAAACCCTTTGTTCCGTCCAATCAAGAGGTATATTTTCAAAACTAACTTCTCTCATCCTAAATATTTGAGTTAAATTTGTTGAAAAAATTTAAATTAAAAAAAATAATTGAAAAGAAGTAGTGAATTCACTGGCTTTGTAAAATAATGGTTGTTTACATATATCGAGAATATATTAGAAGCTTGTTGTGGGACCTTATGAATAACTAAACCAAAAATTCATATAATGGCCCCACCAAAGAAATAGCATCCAACTAAACAACCGATTCGGTGGTCTAATGATCTCAGGCAGGGGTCGTAAAACTTTATGGGCAACTATCGTTATTATTATTATTATTATTATTATTATTATTATTATTATTATTATTAGCACCGCGTCTTACTACCCATTCGGGTATACGCACTTACGCTAATGTGTAGTGGTAGGGTGATAGTGAGATGAAATGGAGGACCTACAGTTTAACGTGAGATCCGAACCAGAGTGGAAGCCTGGTATTCCTCACATTTACAAGCTGTGATTAATACACGTCTTGTCAGAGGTGAAGGAAGGGTTTGGTAATCAGATAAATCTGTGCTGGGACCGAGTGTGTGTGTGTGGGGGGTGGGGGTGGGGGGGGTGGGGGGGGCACTATCGATTTATAAACATATCGAAGGTCCCTCAATCAACCTTTGTTTCTTCCTTATCATTTTGATATGTCTATTTATACATCTTAGATATATTCTCCATAAATACCTATGTCCTCAAATATATAAAAATAGAATAAATCAAACGAACATTTTAATATTAGGATATTTAATTTTTTTATAAAATACCGAACATAACCATATAATTACTCTAATGGGGTAGGGATGAGAAAGGAAGCATTTTAGAGGTACTCTGCCCACATTTTCATGGAGAAAGAGTGGAAAACCCTTTAGGAAATAACCACCCCCAGTAGACACGATCGGGATTTGATCCCCTATCTCCCCACTATCAGCTGGACAATCTAACACGAGAGTGACACCTTAGACCATTCGACCACCGAAGTGGGTGGAAACAAAAAATATTGTCACATCTATGTGTCCCATGTGAAAGCTTTCATACAAATGCGAGATTTTCTTGTTGCTTAAACACAAATTCTTTGTCGCGCGGCTGAAATCTCCAGCGGTACAGAATATATGACCCCGCGTGAAAGTTTTATTTGGCACATTAGTTGTGTTGTATCGACACGCTATGGCTTGATAGTGGTCTGTGTGGAACGAACGTTTAACCAAAATAACATACAGTCAACTCTCGATAACTCGTACTAAAGGGGGCGGGGGTTTGTCTGAGTTACGTAAAGTATATCTTATCGAGGGGAAATAAAGTTGTGCCTAAGAAATGAAAAGTGATACTTTATCTAAAGTAAAACTTTAATGTGATGAGGTTAACTATACATATAATATAAGACACATACACAAATAGCACAGCTAGGTACTGGGATGGGAAAGATTGATATTACAATAAGACTATAGTATTTGTAGATTATCTGTGTGGGGGATAGATGGAAGGGGTAAAAGCGCTGCTTTGCTAGATATCCTCCAGCCTTCTGCATTACTCTACTTCAATAACATATTATTTTCAGAAAATTTAGTCCAAATTATCTGAAGTCTGAGATATCGAGGTCCGAGTCATACCACCCGTTCGGGTTATACGCTCAAGTACTAATTACAATAATGGTTTACGAATTGGGAAGGTGGAATTCAGAGAAAGAGAGCTCACATTTGCATGGAGGGAGAGTGTAAATCCACTTAGGGTAAACCACCCCCAGTTTACCTGAGAGAAATTCGAACCTTGATCTCCCCGTCATCAGCTGTCTAGCTCATTAAGAAACTGGCGCGTCAGCAAACTACTTCACCGAGGCGAGTCATCGAGAGTTGACTAATATCAATTTAAATAAATATGGAAGTCATAATCATAGATCACTCTTTTACAACCAACGGGTCTTAATGCACATCTGGGCTATACGCATTTTAATTTCATTAATCGGTAGGGACCAGAAAGTTATAAATTGAAAGAAAGACAATCGCAATTGCGTTGAGCGAGAGTGGGGGAAAGGTTTAGGAAATAAATGGTGCAACACAATCGCAATAACTTTATCATATTGTGTATTATAGCTTCGGATAAAATGTTTAAAGAGATGTTTTCAGTAAACCCTTGAGTAAGTTTTACTCATAAAACCATATATATATCTCAATAAACAACACAATAAAAACTCTTCATTTATAGACTTTAAACAGAATTGTTAGATTATTTTTAACAAATTTTGAATTTTCAAAAATGATATATTCCTAAACTACAGTAAAATTATTTGTAATTTGTAAAAATAAAAACTTATTATTATTTATAATAAAAACTATTCCCAGATATCTATTTTTAACGTAAACTTTAAGGTAAATTTTGAAAAGTCTCACATTTTCTATAATTATTTGTAAGTAAACTACAATTAAATTAATTTATTTTTAAAAAACAAAAATGAATTATTCAATACTATGTAAAATAGTCCTCCAATAACAATTTTGAACAAAATCAATATGGATATTTTCAAAGATATTCAAAATGTACAAAAAATAAATCTTCATCTCTCTACTATAGAATCTTTTTTGAAAAACCAGTGTATATATATTTATCAATATATAAAAAATTTGACATATAGCCAATTTAAACCAAATCGCTGGAACAGTTTTTTTATATTAATTTTTTTATTTAAAAAAATGCCATCAATAAACTATTCCTAGACGAATATAGCCCCCCAAAAAGTATAAACTTTTACTTTCCATTTAAAACCTCCCCTGCTGTGCAGTTTAAATGATCTTGTTAGATCCATTTTCAAAATATTACTTACTTTATTTCTTAAATCACGTATCAGTAAGCTACCTTTTAACAAATGTTTACCTAAAAACAAGTGTGCAGTGTTCTTTGGGAGATCAACCACTCCCTAAAAATAAATTTTAAACAAAATCTTTAAAGCAATTTAAAAATAACTCGATTTTATTAAAATTAATCATCATCAACAAGCCTTAAACAAAATTTTACCCCAAAAACCAGTGTACAGCGCTATTTGTAATGCCAAACACTCCCAAAATATATATTTGTAGAAAAATCCTTGAAGTCGCTTTAAAAATATTTCAAAGTTTTAAAAAATCAGTCTTTTGTAAACTACCCTTAAACAAATGTTTACTAAAAAAACTTTACGGTGCAATTTGCCATGACAGATACTCTCAAAATACCCATTTGGAACCAAATCGTTAGGACCATTATAAAAATAATACAAGTTTTTGAATAATCAGTAATCAGTAAAGTACCAATAAATAAGATTTTACCCTAGAAACAAGTAATCTTATACAGTGTATATATCATGTCAACAGTCCCAAAATATTCATTTGGAACAAGATTTTTAGAGACATTTTTGTAAGTCCATATTTTTCAAAAATCTGTTATCAGTAAACTACCCTTAACTAAATTTTCCCTCCAAAAAAATGATATAGGGTTTTTGGTCATGTAAAACACTCCCAAGATACCCATTTGGAACCAAATCTATAGGATAATTTTTTTAAATATTTCCAATTTTTTAAAATTCAGACATCAATAAACTATCCATAAATGAGTTCTTACCATGTCATTTGTCAAATTATACAATCCCCAGATAAACATTTTAAACAAAATCGTTAAAGATATTTTTGAAATATTTTGAATTTTAAATAATTTTCTATCATTAAACTACCCTGCAACACATTTTTACCCCAAAACAAACTATCCGGTTTAATTTAAAAAAATCATCCATCAATAAATTACCCTTAATTTAAACGCTAGGGTCAAAATAATAACAAAATATTGAGGTATAGCAATATAAAACCTAAATATCAAGTTTTAACAAAATCCATTAAACCATTTAGGATCCGTCGCCAGAGACAAACAGACAGACATGGGGACTAACAGAATTGTAAAAGTCACTTTTTTGGGTTCGAGTTCACATAAAAGTTAAATCTTAAAAAATTCATCATACTCTTGAGATTGATTTTTAGGGAGAGTGGGAACACATTTGGGTAAATACTCTCTCAGTACACTCTGCCAGACATACAACATGAGTGCCCACTGCTGCTGGTCATTCTTTCATCGAATCCCTGTTTCTTGAGATATAGCTATGCGACCTAACCACATATTTTATAAACTTTCTATGTCGTAGCTTTGTTTGGTTAATTTAGGTCATTCTTATGTTTCATATGATTTTTATTTGTACTCTCACCACTGAGTGTATCACTCTCACTAAGAGTATAGTCATGTGGGTCTGATGTGAATAAGTAACTTCACTATAATTTATAATATTTGTTAATTTATTGTTTTGTGTAAAAAAACTCCATGGCATCAATCTGCAAGCGTACTATACTGACCGAGCGGCCGCCATATGCTGACGAAGATGGTGCCACATTTGTGGGTTAGAGGGTGCCATGTGGTCAGCACAGTGAACCCTCCGGCCGTTAATTTCAGTTGTAGAGACTGGAGCTGCTACTTCATTATACAAGTAGCTCCTAATTGGTCCTAACCAGGCTGAGTTTGACCCTGTTCCAGGACTCACTGCTTCACATAAAAATCTGGGAGTGCCGAGAATTGAACCCTGAAACTCCGGATATATAACCAGAAACTCTGACCTCAAATTTATAGAAGCGCTCATTTTGTATTACTGTATTTTTTTATTATCAAGATTGTAAAAACTATATTATTTGTTTGTTTTTTTAAATTAGGGTTATTAAAATTTAATACATTAATTTAGCCTATTTCTAAATTACACAAACTAACTTATGAGGAGAATCATATATAATGAAAATATTATGTGAAAAAGTACTAGAAAATTTAAATAAAGGATCAATTTTTTGTTTCAGTGTGTTTTAGATTAAGCTATATGTATACAAGCGTATAATCCGAACGGGTAGTAAGACGCGGTGCTAAATAATAATAATAATAATAATAATAATAATAATAATAATAATATTTGTATACATATGAAGAAACCTAAGTAAAAGTACCAAAATGAAATAACTGTCATAGTTTGTATAGAATCAAATTAACCTTAAAATATCTCATTGTCATTGGCATTGATGCTTTTTCAAATTCTCAATTTAGAAATAAATGCAAGGTAATATTTTGTATGATTAAACCTTATGTTAGAATAATAATATTAATAATAATGCTTCGTTGTTTGCTGAACTGAGTGAACATCTTGTTTCCTTCCTTGACCAACATGTTATCTTCTGACACGAAAGAACTGATATTTTCAAAGTGTCTGAATAATCCCAGATAACCTAACAAATAAATAAGTATAATATAGTCTGGGTGTGTGAACATCAGACAAACCACTACATGTGCAGTACATCACACTACAATAAACACGAATTGTCAGGAAATCGTTTAAACTGCTCATTCTCAAAGAGATTCCTGAAATCCCATTGAAACACATTGCTTGTCGACAGTTCGTAAAGCCGATTATCTTTCAAGGAAAGGGAAAAGAACACAATGTGAACCATAATCCATAAAGAAAGATCAGACCTCAGGTCATATATTGTTGAGGGTGAAGAGGGAATTCGGTTCATATTTGTGGCTGAAATGAGAGGAGATTCACATCCTTATATCGGAACGTTTGGTAACTGATATGGCACTTATAAAAAATTGAGGGTGAAGAATTTATGGTGCATATTATAGTCAATGTTTTGAGAAACACGTATATTACTGACTTTAAATAGGAAAATGGAACCTTACATTAATTTCTCGTCAGTCATCCCCAGAACCGGAAATTTGAATGTATGAATAGTGTTTAGCAGTATTAATCCCACGGATAGTGTAGTGGACTCAAATTTGGATTGAATAAGGGCAGGATTGATTTATTTTTAAAGATAATGCTTTTCATCCATTTTCTTTAAATTAGATCAGAGTATATATATAATAAATTATAAATATCATGTTATATAAGCTAATGGGCTATATAATATATTCATTTATATAATACCATAAAGATGGGCCCTATTATAAATTATAATATCGTAATAAATCATAAATGTTATTATAGGCCTATATGTTGTTTATGAAATAATATTTTTACATGTTATATATAATAATATATTATATAATTTTAATGAATATGCATATTCTTTTTGTCACCAATATATTATGTGGATGCATATGATAATACTAGATAATACTTGTATATTATACTATTGTACTGTACAATAGTTATCAGCTTTTGGCCAAGCAAATGCTATGAGATAATTCAAGTATCTAATTAAAAAAACTGGATAAAAATCAAAATCTGAAAAACTAAAGGAATATTATCATAACTAATTTGAAGCTAGAGTTCAAATATTTATACATATATACATACGAATATTTTTTTTCAATTTTAAATAGCAGCCAGTTCGAACCAGATTATGATATAGGGAAACGCTTAAATGTAACAATCCACTTAGCCATGGTGATGTGCTATCATGATCTTAACTTGTCCAAAAGTGCAGTTTATAATTCACAATGCCATAAACATTTTAAATATATTTTATTCTCATTTCAACTATATTATTGATTATATTAAATTTAGAATTGAATAAAAAATGTACTTTACAACTGTGTTTAGAATTCGGATAACATATTCTTCAAAAGAATAGTTATGCGTATCAAAAAGGAGAAAGAATATCATATGTATAAGCAAACATGCTGTTTGATATAGAAATTGGTATGAGGACGGGTGCGTGTTCATTTTACCTTGCTTGTGGATTTTTCTTTCATCTAGCTGTCATCAAAGGAAAGTTTAGCAGTGCCGCTCAGACAGAGCAGTTGGAAACATACTGGTTACAAAGTAGGATAGGCAAGAATATGGACGGAGTAGAGATTTTATTTATGATGCACAAGAACCATTTTTTATAAACTCTTTAATTCTGCCGATTGCCACTAATTATTTAATTAGTATGTCAAAATAATTCCAACATATTAGTTTTCTTTATTGTGTCGATCCCTAGAAAGATTTAATTATTATAATTAATTTTTGTTTTGTTTCAGTGTTGAGTAGCTGAAGTGTGCTTTTGTTTTTTCTAAGCATCTAACTTTGATCCCATGGAGCACTGTCTTAGAATATAGATATTCTCTGAACAGAGTAAAAATTTTGTTCTACATAAAAAATAAACTTAAGGTGGAATGGCAGAGAGCACTAATTATTATTTAGAATTTTTATTGCTGTTTGTTTTGTTGTTTTTGCCAAAAAAAATCTTTTAGCTCTGCGTTTTGATTATACGCATATATACTAATTACGCTAATGTATTACTGATGATAAAGGTTACACTTTAGATAAAGTGAACCCGCATTTGCGTGGAGGAAGAGTTGAAAAACCATTTATATAAACCCATCCTCAGTACACCTGATCTAGATTTGAACCCTGATCTCCCTGTCGTCGGCAGTCTAGTCTATTATGAGAGTGACACCTTAGATCATGCAGCCACCAAATAAAGTTCAAAATAATTAAAATTTTGACTCAGTAGATACGTTTAGTTTAATTTTATACACACAGTTATATAAAAATATCTTGAATACTTATCCAAAGAATTGTTGTATTTGAACAGAAACTTTTTAAAGAAATACAAAAGTCTTGTTCAATTTCCGTGACGTCCATATCAAAATATTCAAGAACTATTGAGTTGACCATTTATATAAAATTAAACTAAACGTATATAATGAAGTGAAAATTTATTTATTTTGGCCATTTTTTTTATTTAAACTGTAAAATATGGACATTAACTTGTACTTTCTTTCAGCCCACCATAATCATAGTTTGTTAAAAGGAAATCAGTCATGATGGGTACGTTTTCGAGAGATTGAAAAATAATGTATTAGTGTGTTAATTTGAACATTTTCTGCGTGTTAGTGTGATAGCGCGAACATTTTCTCTGACTGTAATCTAATACTTAAAAAGCATTCAGAAATGATATTTTTACATTTTATAATAACAAAAAAATAATAATAAACCTTTTTCTGTTAGCTAAATACACATTTATGAAATAACTTTGGATTACAACTTTAACCATTAGAGGTTTTTAAAACATACCAAATAAAAATAATACAATATCTTATTTTACTTTACTTCTTCTTCCACTGGCTAACTCAAAATCTATTGATATTAGGCCGACACAAAATATTCAATAAGCAAACATATTACATTTTAATTAATATAGTGTTTTTGACGATTCGATAGGTACGTGTTTTTTTTAAAGAATTCACACCTCTTTCTGGCAAAGAAACTGATCCAGTGTACAGTTCTCTATATAACAAAAATTGTTGACATTCAGTTCAATTATGTTATTAAAAGCACTTATGACTTAGTCACTGCTGTAAATATAATTTAAAAACTTACGATTTCAGACTTATTTCATCCCTTAGCCTATTTGTCATGTTTTATGATACTGTAGTGTTTTTGTAGTGGATATTTCCCAAGTCCTTAAGGTCCCAGATATCAGATGGTTCTACCATCTTCTTTTATTTTACCTACCTTTCTCTTTTTACTTTAATGTCAAAAAGATTCTGAATAATTGTCATACTTTAAATCTGCTTAAAACTTTTTCCTTTTAAGATTAAGAACTGCTAGCTCAGGCACACGGTTTTGTCTGGCTGCGGTTTTTAAATAAGGAGATTAAATTTAAAAATATAGTTTCTTACAAGTGAAATATACGTCTACTTGTGGCCAAGCAGATTTCTAGTTTCAATTATAATTGTATTTTAAAAATTAATCGTTAAAGTATTAACTGACTCTCACATTATAATATTTTACTTAGAATATTTCATGTATTGTTTCTAAGTATAGAGAATAGATTATTTTGGTGAAATATTTCTTAGTGTTATTTCACTCCTATTTTTAAATTCTGAGGAAGGCTGTAATTAATACATTGTCTTCAAGACCTGGATTCATTAATGGTGAAAAGTTATCCGGTGAAAGTATAGGAAGCAAGCAACTTTGCACCCAAGATGCTCCCAAAGATGATCCGGTGAAAGTATAGGAAGCAAGCAACTTTGCACCCAAGATGCTCCCAAAGATGCACCGTTTTAACCCGTTTCTTTATTCACTAAGCAAGGAGAAAACTGGTGGAAAGAACTATGGCCACTTGACAATCACTTCATAATTTGCGTATTTTTTAAATTTGTTTTTACTGATCCGTATGAAAAACTTACTTCTAAAGTTAATACCACTTAATTTGAAATCTATAATTAAAATGGAAGCAAATATAGATATTACTAAACATTTTTGACCAAGCTATTTATTAAACTATTGTTGACATATTTCTGGGTGTTTTTCAAACAATATTATTCATTAAGTGCTTGATTATAACATTATTTTAATGTTTCAATCAACCAGCCTCGTGTTAGAGTGGTTAGAACGCCTGGCTTCTGACATAAATATCCCGGGCTCAATTCTCGTCTGGTACAAGGGGATTTTTTTTTTCGAAAGTGAAATAATTCCCATAGTCACCAGGTTTTGGTTAATTAGTCTAGGCTAGGTTAGGATATTAATTAGCTTCACCTCATCATATTCACTCTCTCCTGGACATGGAAATAACCTCTCCAGGGAAAGGATGTACGATTATAATATTTGGGCGTTCCCTGGGCAACGTTTTATTAGTACTAGCTAATTTTTCTGCAAACTGCGCTACAGATTGATGCAGCCTAGACACCCCATTATTATTATTATTATCATTATTATTATTATGTTTTCATTGATTCATTAAAACGTTTATATTAACTTTAAAAAGTGTTTTAAAAATCCACTCACCCGCCACAGTGAAATAGCTGTTGTGGGATGAGGAAGGAGGGAGATATGCAACTCCCAGCTTGCAGATAGCTTACTATCACCTAGCACTTATTTGTGTGGCAGCGGCAAGTATTTCACTACCCCTACCTGACTTCTTAATGATTTGTAAATTGTATTACAAATGATTGACTCGAGGGCATTAGAAGGAAGATGAAGTAAGAGATGGTCACTAAGCAAGATTAGTTGTATGTAAGGGGAGGGAATTACAGTACACCTCGGCTAACACAACTCTGGGCCTCGGCTAACACAACTCTGGGATCAAAATCTAATTTGGCTGACGAATCAAGTCATGGTGGAGTGTAGTGTTTAGGAAATGGTGGTCTCCATCGTTCATAGCACTATTCATATTTACTTTTCCTGTAAACAAAAATTGTGGTAGAAGGAGGTTTCAGGACAGGGTTAGGAGGGTGGACAGAGAGAAGTGGAGGATAGTGCGCTATCTGCCCATAGAATAATTAGAGAAGATTAGATTTGATTATGTGTATTAAGATGTAATTACTGAGAACAACATATTATTTGAAACGATTAAAGTGTTTAAATATTTAGGAACAATTTTATAAAGCATTAGCTATATTACAGTATAGTGGACATTATGAAAATAATACAGTCGGGAAATGCATGCTATTACTCGGGCAGTAAGGTGTTGACATCTCACCGGCTTTCAAGGAGTGTAAAACTCAGAATAATATACAAATAATAGTTATGCCAGTTCTTTTATGTGTGTTAAATGTGGTCTCTTACGTTAAATGACGAGAATAAATTTAAGGTGTTCGCAAACAAAGTTCTTAGAAAGATATTTGGTCCAAAAAGAGATGAAGATACTGGGAGTGGAGGAGGTTATGTAATGATGAGTTGCATACCCTTTAATCATCATAAGACGTTATTAAGATAATCAAGTTTCATAGATTACTGTTGGCAGTACTTGCAGCGCGAATGGAAGAATCTGAATAATCTAGAACCTTGTTCAGGCTATTGGCTGGGCAAACCCAATGGGAATAGGCCATTGGGAAGACCTAGACGCATATGGGAGGATAAAATTAGAATGGGCAAGAAAGAAATAGGGTGTAATAAGGTGAAGTGGTTGGACCTAGTTCAAGATGGCTTAAATGGCGTAGCTACTTAAGTAAGTGTGGCAATGAACTTTCAAGTTCCTAATGCCATTGAGTGGGATAGTTATATACCTTACAAGCATTGCATATATATACATATATATATATAACTAGAAGTTTGAACTGCTCTTCACTCTGTTAAGAAGCACCAAAACTATATCAAATTAAAAATTATCCAACCGTTTGCCCACTTTAGATAGTTGCTCGTTTTACAATTCTGAGCTAATTTTAGCAAATATAAGCCAATACTGGTAACCAATAAATTAAAATAAATTAAATATTTTAAACAAATTATTATCTTTTTTCGGAAACTGAGTGCACAAACGAACACAATTTATTAACTACGCAATCTTTATCTATTAACAATCATAAAATAAGATATACCTACTAATAGACGTTTCTACAAAATCATGTTGGAAAAAGTGCATCACAGTTCACCAAAGATATAAATATAAAATGTATTATGTTGAATAAATAAATTGAATAAATATCAAATAGCATCATGGTTCACCGAGATATATCTCCAGAACTTATTTATTTTAATTGTTATATCTGCGTATGACCTGAACAGACAAGATAGTAAGACACAGTGATAAAATTGTCTATGTCACTGATAGATATGTGCTAATTTATCCTTTAATTATTAATTTTTTTTATCGCAAGGCTAATGGATCACCTTTAATATAATCTTTAGTTTTGGTATTCGTTTATTTTAGATTATTTTCGTCTAACGATACAAAATTAAAAATTTCTATTAGCCCCCTATTTTCAAATTCCAAACTTTCCAGATTCTATATATATTGTGGGGTGGTCTTTTTACTAATTTGGCAAATTTAAATTTTCTTTCATGCAAAAAAACTTTATAACAATTTAGAAAAAATTTAATAACAATTTCGCTTACCCTCCCTTTTTAAGCTTTCACTTTCTCATTTTGAAATTTTAAGGTTTATTTGATCTTATAATATAGCTTATTTACATGCTTGCAAAATTTCAATTTTAAACCACACCGAAAAGTAGGGTTCTATATTAATTGTACCGATTTCTAGCTCCTCCTTTTCCCGGGCTTCAATTTGAAATTCGATATGTTCAGACGTCATTCGGCTCTCCGTGAAGGTATTTTGACTTACATATCGAATTTCTGTTTTCTATCTTATAAGTTTTAGGAATCTTGAGGGGAACTTTTCCTCCTTTACTGCTTCTTCATTTTCAAATTTAAGGATCAGACCTTTATGACAGCTTAGGGTGTTTTGGTACTCACCTGACATATTTAAATCTTCTACGAATCTGAAAAGTAATTTATTATTTTAGTCTTGGGAATTTTTAAACTCCTATTTCAATATTAAGTATTTAACATTTATTTAGTTATTGGAGTAATCCTTCTATGTTACTGACAAATTTCTATTTGCTGCCTCACTTAAAAGGTTTTTATCTTATTACTTAAGCCCTCCTTCCCTCCATACTTCCTTATTTCTTCAAATTAAATTTTTCAGTCTTTTATTGTTATTTGGGGGGATCTTTCCGAATTTAGGTTTTCTACCACATTGAAAAGTAATTGTCTCCATTAGGATTTAAAACTGAAACCAACCCTAGCCCACCCCCATTTAAAAAACTTCTACTTATAATTTTTGTATTTTAAGATGAATTTGATTATTTAGAGTTGTTCTTCTACCCGCATGCAAAATTGAATTTTTCTACCACATTTTTTTTTGTTTACTCCCCTTTCCCTCCCTGAATTTTCAAAGTTTCAATTAAAAATTAAACATCTTCTACCCTTAAAATTTATTTGGAATTATATTTTTTTCCTACCTGCAAAATTTCATTTTTCTATCACAATGAGAACTAGTTGTTTACTCCTAGTTTTTGAAATTTTAAAATCCCTACCCACTTTCGTCTAATTCACTCTAAGAAATTTCAAATTTTAAGAATTATTTGATATCAGAAGTTGTATCTACCAAATCTATTTTGATTTTCTACCTTTTTTTTTAGCACCATGTCTTCCTAAACGTTTGGGTTATACGCTTAAGTACTTATTACGCGGATGGTTTTAGGTATTAGGAAGATTATATTTAGAGGAAGTATACCCACATTTGCTTGGTGTGGGAGTGGAAATCATTTTGTAAGAAACACCCTACTGAGAGAGTAGTACGTTAAACCATGTGGCCATCGAAGCGGCCATCAAACCTTTTCTCAAAAGTTAAAAAAAAAAATTATAGCCTTATAGGCTCCCCATTACCCAGGCCCCATTTTGAAATCTCCCAATTTTAGATTGTTCTGGTTATATGAAGCAGTCCCACTACCTTCCTGCCAGGCAAAATTTAAAGGTATCAGGCCCACGGTTTGGGTATATACGGTGATGAGTTAGTCAGTGAGTCCTATAACTTTCTGCACCCCTCCACCTTCTATAAAAACATATTATTAATATTAGATATTTGCAAGACCCATTGAGGAATATCCTGACACAATAAAATTTTTAAAAAATAATTTAATTGCACATTAATTATAAGTTAAAACAAAATATTGTGTTTAGTTAATTTAAAAAAATTGATACACTTATTCCAGTTATTCCAGGTTTTCAAAGTCTTATAGTCATTTATAAAGAGTCTTAAATAATCACATTTAGTAAATACTTCCCCCTTCACTCCTCTGTATATTATTCTTAATGCAATGGATGAGCTTGTTTAAGGAACACCAGTTTCCCAATGTCTCGTTTTGAAGATGAACATGTAAGGGACGCTAGACATGTTAAGGGTTCTTGCAGTTTATATAGTAACACATATTTTTTGCCAAAATAAATCAATTATTTATCCAGTGGAAACATAGAGATTAATTTTCTTCCCGTGGTGACCTCAACATTTCTTGAATATCTGTAAAGTGTGTCCTGGAGTTTGATGACAACTTTTTCTCTTCACCCGCCTCGGTGGCGTAGTTGGCTAACGCGCTTGTCGTGTTGAGCTGCTTGACTGCTGAGGACGGGGAGATCGAGGTTCGAATCTCGGTCGGGTGAACTGAGGGTGGTTTTTCCTAAATGGTTTTCCACTCTCCCTCCACGCAAATGCGGGTTCACTTCCTCTAATTAAACCTCCCCAATTCCTAATCCATTAGAGTAATTAGTACTTAAAGCGTATAACCCGAACGGGTAGTAAGACGTGGTGCTAAATATTTATTTTTTTCTCTTAATTTAAAAAGTTTATCATCAAATATCATTATTCTCCTGACATATATTCAACAACTGTTGATATCACTGGAGGAAGAAAATTGAACTTTATGTTTCTCCTCGAGCAATAATTTATTTAATTTGGCTAAAAATATATTTTTATATATAAAAATTGCAAAACACTCCCGGTTTCTCACGTTCCCTACACTCCCACCTTAATGTCTACAGGAGTCTTAAGATCACCAACTCCAGAAACCTCCAGTCATCCTTGGCCTCTTAGCAAACAGTAGGTAATCTCCCAACCCCACAAGGGGTGGTGCCACCCATTTTGGGAACCACTGCACTACAATTATCCTTTTAATCTCTCGCCTCATTCCCGGTAGCATATATTTGCTTAAACCACTTAATAAGCTGTATGTTTTAGTTATACTATATCTAGTGCTTGATTGATTTGCATTTGACCAAGAATATTTAATACAATAATAAATCATACCTAATGCTGTAACCATTAAGCTTACCTCAACCCCCGTACGACCCATACTTAACGCTAGTAAATCTTAGCATGTGATAGCTTTAGAAACAAAGCTGTAAAATAGTAAAACCTATTTAGAATAGCTATAGATATATCGTATACGATAAATATCTTATAGACACTTTTGATATTACATTTATTTTCTTACAAAGGAACATTTGGAGCGCCTTTTTATAAAATACAAACAAATTTTATGTGGTCAGTATTGATAACATTTTACTAAAATAATAGTGTTATTTTATAGGTGTTGATAATAGTTATCAAAAATATCAGCTTTAAATCACATAACTCTAAGTATGGCGGTATGAATACAGGTAAATAGGTCTAGTAACCTTTTTATATGTCAAATATGTCCGTCACTTTCTAAGAAAATTGGAGTATACAGTACCTTTAGAGATATGTTTCCTCTACTCTAACCACCTCGTGTTGGGTCAGATTTGTCTTAGTTTTATATTGCCCAATACTTGGTAGTGTGTGCCTTTCAAATCATGTGGTTTGATCCCTATTTCTATATGCATATTTTATCTACTCAAAATGTTTTGAGTTCTTACTTGCAATTTATAATATAAATTAATATATGATTTGTATATCCATGGTAACCTACTTACACGCACTTTCTGAACCAACTTCTTATATTTCTACACGACTTATAAATTAATATAATTATCTAACAGCATACAGTCTCCCCTGGTAAAGGGAGAATCCCCCAATTTAAAGAGTTATAAACTTTTCAGCATGCTGGAAACCAAACCAGGAATCCTATGGTCAGTAGGACTTGCTGGGCTAAGGTATTTCAGAGAGTTATTAATTCTAATATGTCTTATTCTAAGTGAAATATAAATCACCCTAATGATCTGCTTTAACACACTAAGCTATTATAGGAAAACCAAGTGGGGTCTATTTTTTCCTGTCTTAGACTTTCCAACTGTTGTTCCACTGAGATGGACTGGGAGTGGAAGGTTCAGGGTGTTTATTTCGTGTGTATTTTTAGATTTGTCACAGTAATAATATACATTTCAATATTTAAGATTTAATGGCCTTTTGTTTTGGTAATCTTTTCTCATCTGATGCAAATATGTATATGGCTTGTTAAATAATTCATAATCAGATATTAATCTATATCACATGAAATGGTCGTTAGTTATTTAGGCATGGATACATAAAGAACTATTTTCATTCTTCACACTTTTGAAGCTACATTATTTACAATAATAATATTATCAATTTGTTATGTACCACGTTTTCTAATCCATATAACATATTTTAATTGTTTTAAATATTGATTTAATCTTATAACACATAAAGTACTAACATATGGTGCTAATAGAGTTCTTAGTGTGAAAGTACATTATATATAGTCTACGTTGATTGTTTTACATAGTTGCAACGTATTTTCGAATAAACAAAATAAATATATATCAGTATATTTTACTACACCTTATTTTAATATCTTATGGTACATCTTGCCTTTTAGATAAATAATATTGCACATCAACTTTTTATCCATAGATCCCGTTGAATCCCTAGTTATACACACAATTTCTGAGAGTGTATTAGTTGTTTCGTCACCACAGAATAAAACATTCCAAAACGTATCATTGTAAGGTTTTGTATCCTGTAGCTATGGGTTGGTCCAATCATGTACGGTCGAAAGTTTGCAGCCAAAGAAATCCTACTAGTAGTAAGCTTTTCCATATGACCGGTTCAGAAGAGGAGGTTGAGAACCCGAGTCACAATAGTGGAGATTCCCGACCTCTAGAGGAGAGATGGGGGAGGAAAATACATTGTAACATTTGATTGTGCTCACAACACTACGTCACTGCTTATAATCCCCCGAACGCTTCACTTCTCACTGATCCCAGGTGGGGTGAACAGGGGTGGTAGCTCCAGAAGACGTGGGGGCAGTGCCATAGCCGTGCAACAGGGTCACAACATCTTGGAGATATAGGCGGCGGCGGGGCCTGGTGGTGGCAACAGGAAGGGAGCAAGGAATGCGTGATGACCACCGGAGGTCGTTACTGACGGGAAAGATGGGGGCGGTGCTTGGGATGGACTTCCGCCATCGTGAAGTTTCCTCATGTGTTTCTTCAGATCAAAATTTCGACAGAACCCTTTACCGCAAATCTTGCAAGTGAAGGGTTTCTTGTCGTTGTGAGTGTGCATGTGGAACGTCAGGTTATAGATTTGATGAAACGCTTTACTACATATAGAACATTTGTAAGCCTTTTCTCCACTATGTGTCAATTTGTGGTTCTTATAGTTGCCCTTTTGATGAAATCCTTTGCCACAGAACTCACAGATGAAGGGTTTGTAACCTTGGTGGATGCGAGCGTGCGTGTTAAGTGTGGAGCTCCTGTTGAAAGCTTTGCCACACGTTTGGCACTTGTGAGGTTTCTCTTCGGTATGGATGATCTTATGCCTGCATAGTGTGCTGGCCTGACGAAAACCCTTGCCACAGATCTTACATACGAACGGTCTCGCTCCTGTGTGAACAGGCATGTGCCTTGTCAGATTGTAGTGCGCATTGAACACTTTCCCACACTCTGGACAAGTGAAACTTTTTTGCTTAGTAGCCGAAGAGTGCGCAGGACCTGATCTCCTAGTACAGATACCGCTCTCACTAGTTTGACTCTTGGTCGGTGGTGAACCGGAACTAGAAGTCGGTTTTGCGGTCGGACTCGTCCTAGGTGGGGACTCTTCACGATTCTCCACTGGCTGTGCATTTCCAGATGATGGCGTGGGTGCCACATTAGCTGTAGCACTTGGACTGGTCGGGTAGGACACTCGCAACAGCTGATTTGGGTGGTAGTAAAACAGTGGGTACTGTTGAAGCAAATCTTGGGGTCTAAACGCTGGCACATACTTTTTAAAAGCGGATTCCAGATGCACTGGGTATGACACTTGAGGAAAGGAGATGACGGGCCCCGTGAGTCGTTTGTCTGGCTCCATGATCTTAGCTATGGAAAAGGTGAGAGGTCGTGATGCTGAGTTGGTCGCCATTGTGCGCCCATGATCTCGGTCCTCCATGGATGTGGTGACGCTCGTCGAGGACTCTGTTGCCATGGATCCAGATAGAAATGGCTGCATCACTGTCGGCGATCCTTAACCACTTTCCACAGGGTCATAGAGTTCTGGTGCCACTGAAACCAAAACATTAGAAGTGCTCATTAATAAAACTGCTAACTTCACGTAGAACATACTTCAATGTTTAGTGTAAGTAAGTAAAAATACGTTAAAACATTTCTCTCTTTATATTTGTCCGATTATGTTTAGAATATAATAATAATTTTATTTTACCTTAAATATAAATAATAATTTTATTTTACCTTAAATATAAATAATAATTTTATTTTACCTTAAATATAAATAATAATTTTATTTTAATACTTAAAAAAATAAAGCGTTAATAAAACTACATTTTAAAAGGATAGAACCCAAAAGATTAAAAAAAAATTAGATCTATATTTGCCATGTAAATACTATGTCAATCTAATTCTATTCCTGAACAACTTGTTATAAAATACCACTAAGAGAAGCAATACAAAACCAGATAATTTTTAATTAGATGTGGTAATAAACTGATAAGGAATGTTGCTAGTCACTCATGGTGGGACAAGAACGTTAAAAAAATTAATAATTAAGTAACGATTATATTATGGAAGAAATATTGTGGTTTGTGAACGTCACCCCATCTGTTTAATCAAAAAACGACATTCAGGAATTGAAATTGAACGCAAACCTATTTAGCTCCTATCGCGTCACTAAGAAATATAAATTTGTACTTAACACAGTTTCACCTTAAATTAAGGATCTACAGAACACATAAATAACAAATTAATATATTTGATATTTTATTTATGTATTTAATTTTGAGGTGCTAACATGCACTTTCTAAACCAAATGATCATACTATCACACGACTTATAGATTAACGTCCATCTAGAACAAACACACCATCCAGCTCCCGCCCGTAATTCATTACTATGAAAGGGTAAACCCACATTTTAAAAATGGTAATTTTTTTAACTATTCCGGGAATCTAACCCAGGACTCTTAATTCATTAGAGAGACATGATACCGACTGAGCTAAGGTGTCTGACAATATGCATGTTAGTAAATATATGAACAATATATATATTATATAGTCATATATACAATAAATATGTGTACAGTATGTATGTATATATATATATCATTTAAATGTAATAAAAATTCTATTAAAATAAAACTAGTTAACATAAACCGGACAAATTAATAATTATGATAAATTCAGTAAAAGGATAATATATTTATAAACATATAAAGATAATAGCTAAATTACACATATTAAAAAAACATATCTGGGGCCTAGAGACAACCTTTTATAAATCTGAAGAGCTGTCCAAGTATAAGTGGAAACTAATATAAGTTTAATACATTTAGGATTAATACAAATAAATTAATGTTAAAGAGAAAACAATACTATTTTATAGCTAAACTAAATAAATCGAGTAAGCAAGTGATATTTTGAAAAAACCTGGCCAAATATAAATTAAATAATTCACGAACAAAAAAAATCCAATTATTGGAATGATTAATAGGCGTATAGCCTAAGTAAAATTTAAAATAGCAAAGGACCCTCTTCAGTGGTCGAGTAGTCTAAAGGAGTCACTCTCGTATTAGATTAGACTGCTGATGAAGTAAGATCGTAGTTCAAATCCTGGTCGGGTCTACTTAGGAGGATTTTTCCTAAATGGCTTCCAAATATCCTTCCACGCAAATGCTGGTAGATTACCTCTAAAATGTGTCCTTCCTCATCTCTACCCTATCAAAGTAGTTAGATATGAGTGTTACCCTTAAGCCTTGTTTATCTTTAAACACAACATGTTGGCCAACACGTTCCTAACAAGTTGTGTTACAAGCTTTGTTGGGTTGTGCTAGCCCAATTGTTGTAGACCAGCGGTTCCCAAAGTGTGCTCCGCAAAGCATCTCCAAGTTCTCCAAGAATATATTGGAAATAAAAATAAATAAAACGTGACAAGATATCAAAACTGTGAATTTGTGCATCCATGAACTGTATATAGGTAAGTATTGGGTAGAAATTATTTACAGACTGCACGTGGTGAAACCAGACAGAGAGACAAGAGGGTACTAGTTCACCCCGTCTCTCTGAAAACTTCACCGCACTTTCAGATACGATTGTTTGCTTCGACACCTTTCCAGAATTTTCCGGGAAGTTTCTATTGCATATTAAAAACTCGTGTTTCTTCGCACCTTCAGTCAGTTGAGGTTCAGTCAGTATACAGTCGAGAGTCGAAAAAAATCCAGTAGCAGTGCTAATTTATTTATTTGAATGTCGGAAAAGCCAACCTGGCATCGGAGTATGAGTGCTTGAATGGTTTGACATCAGATTCTGTGCAACTAAAAAGTCACTATCAGAATTTTGGTGTCAACTGCGAAATGAATTTGAAGTTTTGTCAGATAGAGCTAAAATAATCCTTTTTCCCTTTGCAATAACTTACTAAAACAAAAGATCCTGGCTCAACGTAGAGCCAGATATTCGGTTGGAGCTGTCCCAAATTCAACAAGATATAGCCACATTGTGCAAATCAAAACACAGCAGTAATAATTTTTACACACAATTGTAGAAGTTGATATTAGTATGGATATATATGTTAGAAGTTGATGTGGTAGATAAAATAGACTATAATGATCACTTTGTGATTCATACTACTGACTTATTCTATAGCATTAAAAACTCAAACGTTAATTGCCACATTAGACCACCTATCCCAATCTTAAGCTAGTTATATCCAGTGACCCCTTATTATACCCTATCTCTTTCATGTACATTATAATGTTATCCTCCCGTCTGCGTCTAGCTCTTCCCATTGGGTTTGCCAGTAAGTACCCTGAACACGGTTCTAGAATTTCCTATTCGCGCTACATATCCTGCCCACAAAATCTACGAGACTTGGCTACCCTAAAAATGTCTTGCGATGAGTAAGGGTAAGTAACTCATCTTTATGTAACATCCTACACTCCCCAGTAGTCTCATCCCTTTTAAGAACAAGCACATTATTTTCGTAACCACTAATTTGTTTTTCGTTGTGTTAAATAAGAGACCCCGTTCCACACTCGTAGAGAGCCGGTAAAAATTATTGTTTTGTGTATTATTTTACATTCCTGAAAGATGACCACAACGTACTGACCGAGTAATATCATGTATTTCCAAACTTTATTATTTTCCTAATTTCCAATCTAATATCGTTATTTCAATAGTTAAAATTGTTCATAAATATTTAAAGAAACCTTTATAGTGTAACTAGTTGGAGTACTGCACAAAACAACTTTATAAATTATCCAAATAGGTTATATGAATAGAAAATAATCCGTAGATATTAAAAATGCATAATTATATTAATGAAAACGATATAAATATATGGTTATAGAAAGAATCAACACTTAGAGATACATTCAATTTGAAGTATGTGCTGTAGAGTTATGATCATAAAAAAGGGTCTACTGACACGTTTACTTTCAGAGGTCTAGTCAAAGTGTGTCGACCTCAGTGGTGTTGAGGTAAAGTGTTCACTTTAGGACCCAATGTCCCTGAGTTCAAACCCAGCCAAGGTCGGTGGATTTTCCTTGAGCGATTAAAATCCGTGGGACAAATTCCTGCGGAGAGTAAGCAAAATAGCTATTGATCCCATGTCGCTTGAGGCTTGTAAAATAATCCTGGAAGGTGTATTAAATTATCTTTCCCGGCAAAATTAGTAGGCTCTTTCACTAACGCTTATAGAAATTCAGTGTGGAAGGCAATGTAAAATTATCACTTTTTCTGAATTACCCTAGTACATAGGATTTCTACCAGATGGTGCGGGAAGCTCTAACCAGTCGAAGGGCTGAGAGCGTACCCAGCCTCAGATGTATAGAAATCACATCAAACCAACCTTTGAGTTGTTGATATAAAAATAAATTAAAACGTAGGCCTCCCGAAGTAAGCTTTTATGTTCCTGGAGCATTGAAGCGAGTGTGTTCTTATGATAAACTTTCTTTTGATCAAAAATATACTATATAAATTGGGTTTTCCTTTTACTTAATTGTGTGTTTGTAAAACTACATTAGGTGTATATTTTATATACAACAGATATATTTGACTTTATCACTATAAACGTAAGGTTACTACTGTTTGTTTTAACAACTTTAATATTAAGATTTAAAGGATATTCTTTTACTATTGGAGCTTTAAGGCGCATTAAAAAAACTATGATATACAACAGTATTTCTTGTTACACGTTTGGTTAAGGTTTCAAATCCAGTTGGATTGATTATTTTGGAATTTTTATCAAATGAATTTCTATCATCCCTGCAAAAAAAATGCGTCTACAGTTTCTTTAGATAACCTCTTAGTTATTCTCCTTTAATGTTAAGCATTTTAAGATTTTGCGTTCTTGTATATTTTATCAGTTTGAAGATACAAATATATTTTAATCAAAATTATTTCACTCCTTGTAGCAATATTTCCTATGGAAGTACAATATGTTTCTGGTTTTATTTAAAAAAAAAAAACATTTTAAAATTAGGTAAGCATAATTGGACACCTTAGCTCTGTCAGCTAAGGGTCCTAAATTTGGTGAGGTTTACAGTGATGAATTAACGGCTGGTGGCTGGGTGTTGTATCAGTTCTAGTTATAAGTTAGTTATTAAGTCGTGTGCTTACAAAATCAATCGGTTCAGAAAGTGCAAGCTAAATACCCCAAATAAATGAAAACATAGAAAATCTTAGGTATAGCCTAAATATTATACTTAGATTGGGAACATTTAATATTTTGATGACATGATTTACATAAATAGTTATGCTTAGACACCTTTTGGAATCAAACTATAACTTCTGGAATTGAAGTAAATCTCTATCATCATGGGGTATGGTGTATTTAAAATTGCCGTTTTTTATGTTTAGATATTATAAAATGAATTTGTGTTTTATTGGTAGTTTCCACTGTCAAATTTAATTTCCGTCTAAATGAAAGGTGGATGTCTTATCTTTACTGATTACACTATGGCGAAGCTTATAAGATAGGACCATACTGTAATTTACTTCAATTTTCAATTTATGATCTGTGAAAAGAAAAGGATAGTATCCATTTAGATTTAGATTTAGGAACAATTTTTAACTAAGAATAACGATATTAGATTGTAAATTAGGAAAAATATACAGTCGGGAGATGCGTGCTATTACTTGGTCAGTAAGTTGTTGACATCTGCTTGCTGTCAAGGAATGTAAAACTAATAATATAACAAACAATAATTATTGTACCTGTTGTTCTCTATGGGTGTGAAACGTGCTCTCTTATCTTACAGGATGGAAAAAACTACTTTGGGTTTGCGAAAACAAGGTTCTTAGAAAGATATTTACTCCAAAAGGGGATGAGTCTACTGGGGAATGAAGGAGCTATATAATGATGAGTTACATACCCTGTATTCATCGGAAGACATTGTTAGGATAATCAAATCTCGTAGATTAAGGTGGGCGACATGCAGCACCAATGTGAGAATCTAGAACCATGTTCAAGTTATTGACTGCCAATTCCAAAGGGAAGATACTATTGGGAAGACCTAGACACAGATGGGAGGATAACATTAGTATGGACCTGAAAGATATAAGGTGTAATGAGGTGGACTGGATAGAACTAGCTCAAGATAGGGATTGGTGGCTTTTTTTTTTGCAGGTGCAGCAATGAACTTTCGAATTCCTAATACATATTGAGTATGTTGGACATTCATTTGTTCTTATTTGAAGAATTGAAAGTGCACTTTCTCAACTAACTGGTTATATCACCACACTACTTATAAACTAACTTAAATTTGGAATTGACACAGTCCACCTGGCATTAATTAATCACTGTGAAAGGGGAAGCTCACATTTCAACAATGATAAATTTTTCAGCCATGTTGTAAATTGAACTTGGGACCGTTAACTTGGCAGGCAGACACCCCACTGACTGAGATAAGGTATCTCACTTCCTCATATATAATACTAGATAGTTTTGAGTTGACATTGTATCTCGTATAATGACATTTTAATTGACATAATTACATACTTATTGATTTTGTTTTCTTCCTTCACTGTAAACATTACTAATACATAATGCACGCCCGAAATCATTATTTGACTAGGGTATATTACCTGACCATTCAATCAACTCTTAGTAAATATTGTTTACATAGTCAACAGGTGAAACATCTGCGACCATATGTTCAGAATGGTGTGACCCTCCTATCTAACGGTGACCAGACTAGTTAGTGGGCTACGACCAACACACACATATACATATACACACCCGCGCACACAGCCGTGTACACAAACACACAAGGGCAGCCCGTTTAGGATGTTGTTGAGCCCGTGGGGTTTCCTGATAGTCTCCTATTCATGCAGATCCCTCGGTAACAATCTGCGGAAGTTTTGCCATTCAGTGGCCCATGACAATTAAAGATCATCGGAGCGGGATTTGCCTGCGAAGAGGGGATGAGCTAAGGGGAAGGGTATGGATTGAGGGGAAGGGATATTCTTGTTGTGGATTAGATCCCTGTCAACATTGAACAAACACAAGACTTCAAACATAGAACGTGACGTGGTCCGGCTATTGTCCTTTGCTGTATGCAAGGCTTGGACGGTATTGAGTCGAAATTTCTCCTCCAATAGGAGGAACCTACTGAGGTCAACTGTTAAAATGAGGGGACCTGGTTGTATCCCAAATTACTACTACCTGAGACCAAATACGTCTCATTAATAGAGCTACTACGTAAAGTATCAACAACGTGAAAAGAACATCATCCACCATTTAAGTTTTCACAAAAATTATTAAGGTGCACATTTACTATGGGAGGAAATAATTTTTGTTACAATCTCAGAAATAATATTTGAATATGTTTCAGAATTGGTGCAGTTATTGTTGTTAGTACTTGAAGATAGTGGCAGTACAAATGTTGTGTTTTTTTCTAAACTACGGCAGAACAATTTATGGGAGTAGCTTTTTGTGGTGGCCAAGTTCAGCAATTTTATTTTCATTGGTTTCAGAATTTATGCCATTGTTAATGCTGCTAACGTCACAGACATCACTAATCCTTACTTGGGAGCTAGAGGCTTAGGTAAACGTTTGTCTTTAATTGTAAGCAAGGTGTAGAGGCCAGGGTTCGAATCCAGAATGGATATACTGATGGCGATTTTTCGAAAATGGCTTCCAAATATTCCTACACGCAAATATTGTTACATATTTTCTATAGTTTCTAACTCCTCGTGTGGAAAAATTTAGATAGTATAGACGGGTATAAAGACATGCAATGTTAAAGTTGTGTCTTATTTCCAAGAAAGATTCGTTAAAATTTAAATTTTCATGAATATCATTTTATTGTATTTCTTTTATTCTGATATTTCTATTCCAAGGATGGGGGCGTGGTGAGCTTGCCCCCTTCACCTCTATTGGAATGGGGACATGAATAAAGGGCAGCTGCCTACCCGTAAGCCCCTAACTATAACTCCACTATCAACCATTTAGACAGCAGTTGTCCATGGCTTCACATAAGCATATACATTTAATTAGCTAACATAAAATCACAATAATATTTGACTGAGACTATTTGTATACATAAGTCTCTTTATTTGGAATATTTAAACCTAACGTGCATTTTCTAAACACAGCACATGATTCAAGAAAATACTTAACACATTAATAAATAAATATATTAAGGTGTATGGGAAGGTGGGTGGTACGTTAGATAAGTTCAGCATTTTTGCAGTCTTTATTAGAAAAAAATAATCTAAAATATAATATTTCTTCAGTAAGTACTTTTAGTTTAATTTTCTACCTATTTTAGTAATCTTAACAGTTCTTGAATATTTGTTATGAGTAAGGTGACGTTTGAACATAAACATTATAAATTATGAGGAAAAGTCCTGGTCACATTCCACTATACCCGTGACAAACAGCCAGAAAGTGTCGAGATTACTATGTTTATCAAATTAAACAACTAATATAACTTTTCTGCTTCTTAGTTCATCAACCCAAAGGTTGGTTTGGTGTGATTTATATCCAACTGGAGCTGGGCATGCACTCGGTCCTTCGGTTGGTTGATACTGCCTGAACCATCAGGTATGAATCCTATGTACTAGGGGAGCTCAGCAAGTGTGGTATTTCTCTATTGTCATCCATACTGAATGTATATGAGCGAGCGCGAAAGGGCATACCAATTTTTCCTGGAAAGTTATTTCCATTTAGGTACCCTCCAGGGTTTTTTTACATCCCACAATTTATATGGGACCGACGGCTTTACTTCCCCACCAAAGGAAGATATGCTACGGATTTTTATCTTTCAAGAAAATCCGTTGATACCAGCTGGGTTTTAACCCATGAACATAGAGTCCTAAGGCAAGAACTTTGGCCCAAGACCATCGAGGTTGAATAAATATACTTAATAAAGCAATATTTTATTTATTTTGGCCAAAAAATATATTTCTGTAAAAATATGATAATACGGATTTTAACTTTGGCGGTCTAAGTTCACTGACAAAATGAATTGCCCTGTTGTAAGACAGAACACTTAATAATAATAATAATAATAATAACCCTTCCATCCCACCTTAAGAATGTTTCATCAGTTTAAAAAAAGTTTAGCAGGAGAGTAATTAATTTCTTAAGTTAAATGATTCGGATAAGAAATAATATTCATAGATAACTGAACCAATAGCATCGTGGAGAAATAATGGAAGTTTCCCATGGGAAAAACTACACTAAGTGCATTCGGTTGTGATTCAAACCCTGACCTCACCGCCAAAGGTATAGTTAAGGGAAAAAATAGCGATATCACCTCTTCACATAGATAATTTTTTAGCACCATGTCTTACTACCCGTTCATGGTATACGCTTATATACTTGTTACGCTAGTGTGTTAGAAATGAGGAAAGTTTTATTTAAAAGGACATTTACCCCCATTTTTGTGAGGAGAGAGTAGAAAACAGTTTAAGGAAAACCACCCTCAGTGCACTCGACTCACTTTATAATAGAGAGTTAACCTTTAGCAACAACACAATAATAATATTACTTAGCACCACATCTTTCTACCCGTTCGGGTTGTACGCTTAAGTACCAATTACTCTAAGTGGCTAGAAATTGTAAAGGTTGAATATTGAGGAAGTGAACCCGCATTTGCGTGGAGTGAGATTTGAAAACCTTTTAGGAACCCCCAGTTCACCCAAAAGAAATTTGAGCCTTGGTCTCCTCGTCCTCGGCAGTCTAACTCAACACGAAACTTGCGCATTAGCTAACTATGCTACCGAGGCAGGTAGTAACACAATAAAAGTTGGGCTAACACTGAAATCAAGATAGCCATAAACGCTGTCAGAGAAAGTAAACATTTATCAACTGCACGAAAAGGGATGAATTCAGGATAGTCAGTAATGCAAGCAAGCTATGGAGGGGAATTAATTTAAGAACAAAAATCAGTAAGCCAAACAACCTATTACAATTTATCCTGTTCACAATTTAATGTTGTTTTATTGACATAATTTTTTGTTATAAGCTCACTTCATAAATTTTTTAAAACATTTAATAACATACATGATATTGTATAAATTTCCATAGACTGTTTCATTTGCACAAACTACTTTTACCCATGAAGCTGTACTTTATGATATGATGACTTTGTCCATTATAATTGATCTGTCTCCTTGAAAAATAATTATTTTCTATACGTTTTATTTCTGTATATTTTACCTGTGTTCCCATCGTATTTAAATAAACATTCAACAAAAGTATAATTGTTTATGAAACTATTTTGTTTTGTATTGCAGTCGTTGAACGCCAGGGTCTACTTCAGATTGATTTTGTGATATTTATATTTTCTTTACTGTATCTTTTTAATAGATAAATTTATTAGGGACAATATTAGGCACTTCCTGTTCTTTTGATACTGATAAAAACAATAGTAGGATTTCTTGTAGTGCTGATAGAGACAGTAGTAGGATTTCTTGCAGCGATGATGGAAACAGTGGTAAGACTTCTTGCAATGATTATGGGCACGGTGGTAAGACTTATTGCAATGATGATGGAAACAGTGGTAGGACTTCTTGGGAGGATGATGGGTACGGTGGTAGGACTTAATGCAGTTGATTATGGAAACAGTGGGAGGACTTCTTGGGAGGAGGATGGAAGCAGTAGGGGGACTTCTTGCAGTGATGATGGAAACAGTGGTAGGACTTCTTGTGGAGATGTTGAAGGTAGTAGTAGGACTTCTTGCAGGGATGAAGGAAACAGTGGGAGGACTTCTTGTGTGGATGATGGAGGCAGTGGTAAGATTTATTTTAGGCCTAATGAAAACAGTGGTAGTTCTTTCTATGAGGCAGTTGGAGGTAGTGATCATCGTCATGATGGTGCATTCCAGCAGTGGCGCTCTCCCTCTTATCAGGATTTGTAACATTATTAATGTACAAATACATGTTTGTTTTTTAATTTTTTAACATCACGTCTTATTCCTGTTCAGCACATGTTTATCAAAAAAATTACATCAGAAGCTTAATATAGGTGTGGAACTAGCTTTCAAAATTGTCGGGGAGTCTATAATCTCCTTGTATGCTTCCCAGATACTATATATGTGTTAAATAAATATATAACTTATAGAGATCATTGCTAATAATTACACTTAAAAAATCAAATTTTATTATGTAAACAACAATTACAAAATATCTATAGTTGTGTATAGGTTTATTCAAAAAATGTTAAAATCTCAGTTTGTGGGGTCAATTTATTAATAAATGTTCTAATAATAAGTCATTAATTATATTATAATATTTCTTAAACATTATATTTTTATGAATATGAATTAGGCTATTTAAATGTATTTGATTCAAGATTGACCAGGATATATTTTTAGTCGGTACAATATCAACATAATGTGTTATTCGGGCAAGACTATTTTCATACCACTGTGGCATTCTTTATGAAGCTTTCCTCAATCTGACAATCAACCACATCAATGTAAAGAGTCTACAAATATTTTCATATTTTCATGGTGACTGTGCTGGTATGGCTCCCAGACCAAGTGGTTGGAGGGCAATGGTGTCCAGATTCACCCGGGACCCCTAGCGGGACAACTATCGGGACGGTTTATTTTCCAGGTAAGGGAATCTAGGGCAGATCTGAACCGATCGGTTATGCTGCTATCGGTGGTGGACGAGTGTTTTTGGGAGGTCATAGACACAACCCTCATGGACCTGAAATATAAAGATACAGTATTTTCTATTTCCTTCAATGATTAAAATATATTTTAATTCACTCCAAGATGGTTCAAGGACAAGAACAAACTAATTATAGTCCGGCTAAGCCCTCTCCATATTGGCAAAACTCAATTTTACAATCTCACATTCCCCCCAATGTTATTTTTGTTGATCAATTTGAGACACAAATCTATTGCACCCAGGACGACTAATCGTATCTAGTGGGATAACCCACCATACCTAGCAGGATAACTCACTGTACCTAGCAGGATAACTCACCGTACCTAGTAAGATAGCTCACCGTACCTAGCAGGGTAGCTCACCGTACCTAACAGGATAACTCACCGTATCTAGTAAGATAACTCACCATACCTAGCAGGATATCTCACCGTACCTAGCAGGATAACCCACCATACCCAGTAGGATAGCTCACAATACCTAGTAGGATGACTCACCATACCTTAGCAGAATGACTCACCGCACATACTAGAATAACTCACCACATCTAGTAGAATAACTCACCGTTATAATTCTCAGAATTCCCAGCTCTAATCGTTGTGGTATATCTAAATATTAGAGTCAGAGGTTAAGTATGACGTTTGCAGTAAGCATTTCTATACCTTAGAGGTGATCTATTTTTTTTATTTCAGCGCTGTACACTCAGTTTGCCCTGGAAGGTATCAGTCTTACACTAAGCCAGTGCAAAGGTTTGATTCATCCTAGGTGAGACTTTAAATTTGTGCCCCAGCTGTATTCTGTATAATAGCTTTATGGAAAATAATAATAATAATAATAATAATAATAATAATAATAATAATGAGGTGCAAAAATNAAAATACTTCCCCCCCCCCCCCAAAAAAAGTTATAAATAAATAAAAAAATAAGTGTCGACCTCCCTTTCCCTTAATCAATTTGTGAAAAATATTCCCTCTACCCTTCCCCTTCTTTTAATAATTTAGGTAGCATTTAGTTAAAAATCGTAGTGATTCAAAAACAAATGTACCCCCAATGTCATAAAACCATAAAAGTTATTATGTGGTTAGTTATTCTTTTTTAAGTCTATACTTAAATGTATGTTAAATAGAAATCATTACACTTGTTAACAGCCATTTAGCATCTGGTGTGGGATACATTAATTAATATGTATTTTTTGTTGTAGAATCCGAATCTACCTTCGGAAATGCTCTATCACGTAAGGTTTTTAAGATATTTGAGAGTTCTACTATTTGTTTTATTATTATTTTTTAGATTCTTGTGGTGTTTGTGTTCTATTTTTATTTCATGAATTATCACTGACTAAGCTGGTTGCACTCTGTATTTGTATGCAAGATATGATGGAAGAAGTTCTAAAAATAGTGACTAGATGGCAGAGCAATTTAATTGAGGGGGAAGGGTACTGCCATTGTCCGTTAGAGGTGATTCAGCTAACCACGTTAGTCCTGCTGTTTAGTGCGTGTTGAAACTTGGATGGTGTTAGTCACTTTGTATATTTCTCTTTATATATACCTTAGTTTGTGTTATTGTGTGTTTTTGCTTTTCTCTAGTGAACTAGTGAGACGTTCTGATATTTTAAAGTTATAGTAAGTACAATGCTCTTAACGTAATGGAAACTGCTAAACTTCGTGGCTGCGTAAACCCCCACAATATTTTTTGCTATGCATGTGGTAATTTAACTTTAAAAACCCAAAGAAAGCCAATCACTGACTTAGTTAAGAAGGCTTATAAACTGTACTTTGATTGTGCTCTTGGAGATAAGGATAATCCCTTTGCACCTCATATTGATTGCATAATCTGCATTATAGAATGGATGAAAGGAAACCGCTGAGTCATGCCGTTTGCTGTTACAATGGTTTGGTGCGATTCAAAAGATCATATGAACTGTTATTTTTGCCTGACAAATATTGCAGGGCATTCCAGTAAAACTAAACATACAATTAAATATCCTAATGTTTTTCAGTTCATATGCCTGTGCCTCATTGAAAAGGCTTACCTGTTCATGCTTGTCACTTGTAAACCACTCTATAAGAACCATCAAAGGAAAGTTAATCAGAAGATGGACCACATTTGAAAGAGAAAATCCCTGAAACTCATGAAAGATCGCCTCACATAGAACAAAAGAAACTGAACGATTTGGTCCGTGATTTGAAACTTTCTAAACAGCAATCTGAATTGTTGGTTTCTAGACTGCAACAATGAAACCTTCTAGAGCAAGGTACAAATATTTCAAGCTTTAGAACAATAAATAGCTGTTTGTATGGGTATTTTGAAGTGAAGAATTCAATGGGTGTGTGTGCACAGAGGTGAATGGTTTGATGATGGAGTTGGGTGATCAACATAATCCACATGAGTGGAGAATATTTATTGATTTATCTAAAGCAAGCTTAAAAACATAGCTATTGCATAATGGCAACAAACTTTCATCAGTGCCTTTGGTGCATGTGGTGGACATGAGGGAAACTTATTAAAGTATGGCTTTGCTGATGGAGGAAATATAGTATAATGATTATGAGTGGCAGATATGCTGTGATTTAAAAGTTGTCAGACTGCTTACAGGTTCACAGGGTTTATTTACAAAATACTGTTTTTTTTTGTGCTTGTGGGACAGCCGAGACACCAAGAACCACTACAAAGTCAAGGCATGGCCTATGTGAAAAGTATACATTGCTGGAAAGGAAAACGTGAAATTTACTTCATTGGTTGAGCCGAGTAGAGTAAAGTCATTTTGCCCCCACTTCATATCAAAATAGGCTTGATGAATAATTTTGTAAAAGTTCTTGATAAAGAAGGTCAGGCCTTTAATAATTTGAAAGAAATATTTCCCAAGTTGAGTGAAGCAAAGCTAAAAGAAGGTATATTTATGGGGCCACACATAGGGCATTGTTGAAAGATCCAACCTTTGATGCCAAGCTTACAAATATCGAGTTAGCTGCTTGGTTCTTTTTTCAAAGCCATTGCTTACGGCTTTTTGGGAAAGAGAAGAGACGATAAATATGTTTCCATAATGAGTGGTCTATTAGACAACTACAAGAACATGAGGTGTAGAATGTCACTAAAAATCCACTTTTTACACTCAAATCTTAAAATTTCCCCAGAAAAATGTGGTGCTGTTAGTGACAAACAGGGTGAATGCTTTAACCAAGATATCCTGACCATGGAGCATCGTTATTAAGGACACTGGATCACTTCGATGCTGGGAGATTACTGTTGGTTTCTTTTTAGGGAGACTGATGAAACACCTGTGTTGTCAAATAAAATTGACATTAAGCTTTGTAAATATTAATATCATTGCTTCATGTGGATTATTTTAGTGATTTTTGTTGGTTTAAATTAAATTTTTACGCTATCAAGTAAACATAGGTGAGTTCTGAGGGCTATGTTTTGTTTTTATTAAAAATGGTAAGTATTTGCTAATGTCGTATTATTTTCTTTGTATTAGTGCTATGTATCTTTGAAATGTGACGTAATAGAGAGAATCTGATTTTTCCACTGAATTCAACACCCCAAAATTAGTTATATCCACCCATTTATAAACCAGATACAGAAAAAATATTTCAATTGGTTGAGCAGTGTTATTAGCTTATTTAATTTAAATAATTAGTTTTTTTTAACAAAAAAATGTTCGAATACCCCCTTACAACCTTTGCGTCCTTGGCGACCACCTTGGTCTTACCTCGTCAGGTTACATTATGGTCCTATCTTATTACTTATTAGCTACATCATAGTGGAACCAATCATGGTAAGCTTCCCACCATTTATGGTAAACAGAGTGTTTATCTAGGCTAAGAGATCCTTGTGATGATTAGATCATGGGTGCGGGATGCCCCTAAATATGTTGTATTATGTCCCCATATAGATGAAAACTTAAAAATTAAAATATAATTGTATTTGTTAGAGCAGTGATATCCAAACCTTTTTAAATTCGTAGCATACTTAACAAGGAACTAAAATTGTCAAGGTACACTATAAAGTTTTAAGGAGAGATGTTATCATTTAAATAGCTAGTGTTAAGATTTTGTTTAGTTGTTGAATAGGTAAAATTCCAATAATGGTGTTATTTAAGAAAAAATATTGATCATGGATTTAAGAATAATAATTATTTTCCTCTAATTTTTATCTCGCTTATTTTTTATCGGTCTCCAAATTTTCATGGCATACCTGCTGACCCTTCGTAGTGCACTTTTGAAAAACACTGAGTTGGAGCAATGTACAGTATAAAATAAGTTAATTTTTTTATATTAAATAATACTTACAGTTAAAAGTATCAAATTCATACAGTAAAACTCGATCAAATTTCTCTTCTTTGATCCATCCTCACAGAATTTGCAAAGCTATTTGTTTACAAACGAGTCATAACCAAGCAAGAATTCAGCAAGTCAACTTTTTTTGCTTGTCATTTTTACAGGATTTTTAATAAATCCCACGATAAATTCTGACGTCATTTGATATGTGTGCAAATTTATAGCTTAAAGTAAAATTGTAGTGAACGTGATAAGAGGAGAGTGTTTTTGTAGTTTTTATAGTAAAACTTTTTTTGGCCAGAATAAATAAAATATTAATCCAGTAGAAACATAGAGCTTAATTTCCTACATATGGTGTTATCAACAGTTGTTGAATATCTTTTATGAGCACAGAGGCATTTATTAGATGATAAACATTTTAAATGAAGAGAAAAAGTTGTCGTTAAATTCCAGGACGCCATTGACAGATATTCAAGAACTGTTGATATCACCATTTGAAACAAATTAATCTCTATGAATCTACTGGAAAAATAACTTGTTTATTTTGACCAAAACAATGTTTTAATATAAATTTGCTGTCGTAATAAGGTTTTCTTTAATTGTGGCGTCCCAATTGAATATTTTAGAAATTTGGTGTTGATGGCCACATGCTTGGTGTAAAAAATTATGAACATCCGTTGTGACTAACTTCGGTGGTCAAATGGTCTAAGACATCACTCTCGCAGTAGACTGAACTGCCTATGGAGCGTGGTATTTCAAACAGGGTTATCCAATCTACTTCCACACAAATGCAGGTACACTTCCTATAAATTCAACTTTCCTCATCCCTAACACATTAACGTAACATAATCTAAGCTTATAATCTGAACGGGTAGTGAGAATTGTGCTAAGAAATATAAATAAAACATTGATCGTGTACAGCTCTAGGAAAAGTTTGTGATGTTCCCTTCGCCCATTTCCCCCAACGATTTTAAATTTTCATGTTTTTACTATTGCAATTATTGGTTTTTCGTTTGTACCATATTGTTCTGCAAAAATGTTCGTCCATACCGTTTTGATAGGCCCACAAATTATGTTTGGATTTAGCTAAGTTGGTAGCATTTCTGTCTACTGAGTTAAGGGTCCAGAGTTCGATTCTTGGCATGTCGGAAAAAGATATCATTTGTGAAATGTGGGGTTTCACTTTCACAGTGATTCATTAATGACCAGGGGCTGGGTTTTGTGTGTGTTCTAGATTCAAGTTAGTTTAAAATAAGTTGTGTGATGATATAATCAGTCAGGTCAGAAAATGCAGGCTAATTACTTTAAATAAAGAGGGGAAATATATATTGGGGATTAAACTTCATGGAAGTCCCCCATCCTACCCATACCCGCGCGTTTCTTCCTCCAACTTTCAAAAATTGATATTTTATCTGTGAGATTGTTTGTTCTTCGGATATTTATAGTTTTAGGTTAATATTAATAAAAATTGAATATGAACTCAGTTTCTAGTAGTTCAGTGCTCATTTTGCCTAATATATCATCGTTATAATGTGTGTTTATTTTAAATTACTTTGTTTAGTCACCAAGGCTATTCAAGGCTTAGTTTAAGGGGTAGGAATAAGGAAGGTAGTTGTAGAGAAAATTAGCTTCTATAGAGGATGTTAAGTCACAATTAAATATGATATGTATGAAAAATCACTACCTTTGTAATGGTTTTGACTCAAACTTTGGCCTCCCCATCCCAGGCAATCAACTCAAATATAAGTGACAACTTTTATAGCCATTCAAACAGTAACTGTACGTTTAGTATGTAGTCATGCTAACTCTCTTTAAATTATAAAACACAAAATTGGGTGAATGCTACTTTACCTGACCTACAAACGAAAGAACGTAGTTGAATCCTGATTCGTGGGGGGGGGGGGGGGGGTT
>CABFVX010001384.1:101498-113040 GCA_902151425.1 Timema shepardi | reverse complement strand
GGGGGGGGGTCTATCATCTTATGGAATATCCCAACTTCTTTTAATACTATTATATCTATACTTACACAAATCACTTATAATTAGTGATCATGTGTAGGTATAAAAAAATTGAAAATTAATTTGATATGTTTTAGTAACTAGTCATTTATCAAACTTGTATTCAAACAAGAATAAACATATTCTGAATCTCCTGTATTTAAATGTCTGGACGTGTGAAAATATATCGATGTTAGCTATAACAGTAATATATCAGGGTTTCTAGTACATTGGTGTCAAAATAAAATAAATTAAATGATAAATTTCAAAAACGTGTATTTAACGGAATACTTTCGACAATGAGGTTTACATGGGGTGTTCCATCAGGCTTTAATAAGGAGTCATACTTGGAGTGATCCATCAGACTTTAACAAGGAGTTATACTTGGAGTGGTCCATCAGGATTTAACAAGGAGTTATACTTGGAGTGTTCCATCAGACTTTAACAAAGAGTTTTACATGGGGTTTTCCATCAGGCTTTAATAAGGAGTCATACTTGGAGTGATTCATCAGGCTTTAACAAGGAGTTATACTTAGAGTGATCCATCAGACTTTAACAAGGAGTTATACTTGGAGTGATCCATCAGGATTTAACAAGGAGTTATACTTGGAGTGATCCATCAGGATTTAACAAGGATGTATACTTGGAGTGATCCATCAGGATTTAACAAGGAGGTATACTTGGAGTGTTCCATCAGACTTTAACAATGAGGTATACTTGGAGTGATCCATCAGGATTTATCAAGGAGGTATACTTGGAGTGATCCATCAGGATTTAACAAGGAGGTATACTTGGAGAGATCCATCATGATTTAACAAGGAGGTATACTTGGAGTGATCCATCAGGATTTAACAAGGAGGTATAATAGAAGTGATTCGTCAGGATTTAACAATGTGGTATACATTGAGTGGTCCATCAGGCTTTAACAAGGAGTTATACTTGGAGTGATCCATCAAACTTTAACAAGGAGGTATACTTGGATTGATCCATCTGACTTTAACAAGGATGTATACTTGGATTGATCCATCAGACTTTAACAAGGAGGTATACTTGGAGTGATCCATCAGGATTTAACAAGGAGGTATGCATGGAGTGATCCATCAGGATTTAACAATGTGGTCTACATTGAGTGGTCCATCAGGCTTTAACAAGGAGTTATACATGGAGTGATCAATCAGACTTTAACGAGGAGGTATACTTGGATTGATCCATCAGACTTTAACAAGGAGGTATACTTGGAGTGATCCATCAGGATTTAACAAGGAGGTATACTTGGAATGATCCATCAGGATTTAACAAGGAGGTATACTTGGAATGATCCATCAGGATTTAACAAGGAGGTATACTTGGAGTGATTCATCAGGATTTAACAATGTGGTATACATTGAGTGGTCCATCAGGCTTTAACAAGGAGTTATACTTGGAGTGATTCATCAGACTTTAACAAGGAGGTATACTTGGATTGATCCATCAGACTTTAACAAGGATGTATACTTGGATTGATCCATCAGACTTTAACAAGGATGTATACTTGGATTAATCAATCAGGATTTAACAAGGAGGTATACTTGGAGTGATCCATCAGGATTTAACAAGGAGGTATACTTGGAGTGATCCATCAGGATTTAACAATGTGGTTTACATTGAGTGGTCCATCAGGCTATAACAAGGAGTTATACTTGGAGTGATCCATCAGACATTAAGCAGAAGGTAAACTTGGATTGATCCATCAGACTTTAACAAGGAGGTATACTTGGAGTGATTCATCAGGATTTAACTAGGAGGTATACTTGGAGTGATCCATCAGGATTTAACAAGGAGGTATACTTGGAGTGATCCATCAGGATTTAACAAGGAGGTATACTTGGAGTGATCCATCAGGATTTAACAATGTGGTCTACATTGAGTGGTCCATCAGGCTTTAACAAGGAGTTATACTTGGATTGATCCATCAGACTTTAACAAGGAGGTATACTTGGAGTGATCCATCAGGATTTAACAAGGAGGTATACCTGGAGTGATCCATCAGGATTTAACAAGGAGGTATACTTGGAGTGAACCATCAGGCTTTAACAAGGAGTTATACTTGGAGCGATCCATCAGACTTTAACAAGGAGGTATACTTGGAGTGATCCATCAGACTTTAACAAGGAGGTATACTTGGAGTGATCCATCAGGGTTTAACAAGGAGTTATACTTGGAGTGATCCATCAGGCTTTAACAAGGAGTTATACTTGGAGTGATCCATCAGACTTTAACAAGGAGGTATACTTGGAGTGATCCATCAGGGTTTAACAAGGAGGTATGCTTGGAGTGATCCATCAGGATTTAACAATTCGGTCTACATTGAGTGGTCCATCAGGCTTTAACAAGGACGTTTATATGAAGGGGACCGTGTGACAACTATGAGGATTATATTAATTTTAAGCACTTAATCATGTGTGTGTAATTTTGTATTAAACATTAAAAATATTATTATTATTATTATTATTATTATTATTATTATTAGCACCGCGTCTTACTACCCGTTCGGGTTATACGCATAAAAATAATAAAAATTAGAACGTCATCGGTGGATTTGATTAATAAAACGTCAAACTAGTCTAGTGATAGTCTAGTCAGTGAGGGTTGGATCATGGTTTGAATCTTGACCTGACACCTACTTAGGCTGGCTTTACAAAATAGTTTCCTAATTTTTTTTTCTGCGCAAATGGGGATAGATCTCCTATGTATTTTACATTTCTCATCGCTATGCTATTAGTGTATTTAAATGGGGGTAACCATTCTGAGTATTAAAACGTGGCGTAAAATAAAATGTGTATAGCTAGTCTGACAATCCTAAATGGTATTTGAAACTAGATCTTATTTGCAGATGCTACGTGGCCAAAAGCCAATTGATCCAAGCTCAAAGCGGCCCAAGAGAAGTTGACAAGTCTGCAATGTGAGCACCAAGGGATTGTCAAGACTTGTAACTTGAGACGGTACCAAGGCACGAGCCTACTAGCGTCTTAGATGGATCACAGCCCACTTCCTCTTAGTAGTACAATAGGTGGCCACGTGCTACGCTAGACACGTCGCGCGTCTTAGCCCTTCTTCCGGTTTTTTGTATGTATCTAGACATACGATGTCGTTCAAGTAGCAGCTGCCGTACTTCCCTAGCCTTCCAGGTAAGCAGGGCGTTAACAAGGGGCCAGCAAAGCTATCCGTTACGATTTTGATTTTTTTTAAATCTACTTAAAATAGTTGAAATCATATGTTGGTAAAAAAATCACTTCAAATTAATGTTTGGCTAGGCCCATCCACATGCTTTAGGTTGGATAAAGCTGGTTACGGGCTTATTTACCAAACCCGGTTAACCAGGAAGAGGGTCGACTACAAGTCTATTTGCTCACCCCTCTAAACAAGGGATAAAGAGGGTTGGTTACAAATATATTTATTAGCCCTTCCAAGAAAACAAGTACATGGAGAGAAAACGGCATTTACCCATCCCAATAAACAAAGTACAAAGAGGGCTGGCTACAAGTCTATTTACCCATCCCAATAAACAAAATACAAAGAGGGCTGACTACAAATTTATTAGCCCATCCAAGAAAACAAGTGATATGGAGAGAAAGCTGCTAGTCTAAGTAAACAAAGGACAAAAAGGACTGACTACAAGTATATTTACCCATTCCAATAAAAAAGGAACAAGGGCTGACTACAAGTCTTGTGGCCTGTTCCAGTAAATAAAGGACAATTAGGGATATAGACAAGCATATTTGCCCACCCCAGTGGCCAAGGGGCCAGAAGTGTTACAGGTTACATGTCTATTGTTCCTTGGATTAATCCTAGATGATGCCTGTTCATTGTAATAATCAACATTTAAATCGTTTTTGTTGTAGTGTGGTGTATTTTCTAAGGTTAAACTAGCTTTCAAGTTATGCACTGATCAAATCCATATTTTCATGTAAAATATCTGAGTATAATAAACAGATTTATATGAATAAACTATTCGCTGAACATAGATACATTTTTTAAAATTATAAGCACCACGTCTTACTAGCCGTTTGGGCTAGACGCATATGAACAATAATAATTACGCTTATGTTTTAGGGATGAGGAAGGTTTAATTTAGATGAAGTGTACCCATATTTGCATTGAGGCTGGCTGAAATACCATTTATGGAAAACCACCCTCAATATACACCTTACCTGGATTCTAACCCCAATCTAACCGTAATAGAGAGACTAGTTTATTGCGAAAGTGTCGCCTAAGACCAGTGTGATTGTCAACCTATGGTCCACGGGCCGGATCCGGTCATGGCCGCCTATAACTACGTCAGACCGGAGCACTAAATTGGCAACGTCGCAAGAACTCCCAATAGTGTTGAGTAAATATTCCTATTTTTAAACAATAGAGCGAGAAAGTCCGTGCGGAGTTCTGTACCTTTTATTTATAAGCGCTTCTGTTCATGATATTCCTTTTCTATAAAGTTTATGCATGAATGAAAACCGATACTAAAAATACAAAGGAAATAGTAAATAAGTATATTGACCCATAAAACACAAAGAATGTAAAATCTAAATATTTGTTTTAAAATGAGAGAATAAATTATCCATTCAATTTAAGATTGAGAACATAAACCAGGTTCGTTTTCACATCCATTTTTTAATTTCGTTTAATAATTGAAAAAGTGTAACTAACACTCCCACATACATATTATTGTCTTAGCATGGAGTGCTCACAGTGTAGGTAGAACTTTCTAAAACGGCACCAGAAAATATTTGCTCACCCACTCGCTCCCCATTTGAACAATAGGCACTGCTCTACATACCTCTTAGAATAGATTTTAGATCTGTGTTTAATGACTTAAGCTATGCATGATTTCATTTGAATGAAACTGGGATAGTTCGTGTAGATGTTTAATATCTGTTTTCATAAATGCAATAACTTGATAACGAAAAGTTTGAAGTGTCCCAGTAGTACACAACATAAATGTTTATGAATAATGAACGAAAGTCAATGTTTAGTTCAAAGGGTATAAAGAAAACTATAACACAATATAATACGGTCATAAATAGGCCTACTCATATGTTATCATATAGTAGCATGCATATGATCATATTAAATGTGTAGATTTATAAAAGCATGTGTTGTTGAAAGACAACTTAAAATAATAAACCCCTTAAAATTGATTATATATAACTGCTCAGTTCATTCTTCTGAGAAAGTTAGTAAGAAATCGCACTGTTGCTTAAGCCTCCATCCTTAAAACGTAAATCTCATGAATTATTTATAGGATTTTTTTAAACACCGCATCTTACTACCTGATCATTATTATTAGCACCGTGTTCTACTAACCGTTCGAGCTATACGCACTTACGCTAATGTGTAATGGTAACGTGATTGTGATATGAAATGGAGGACCTACAGTTTAACGTGGAATCTGAACCACGGTGGACTCTACACATTCACAAGTTGTGATTAATACACGTCTTGTCAGAGGTGAATGAAGGGTTTGGAAAATTAGACAAATCCATGCTGGTACCGAGGATTGAACCCCAGACTCCCAGCACAGAAGTCTGACACCTTACCCCTAGGCCACCAGGTCACCACCTAACTGATCAGATTTTACTCATAGTAAGCTTGCATAGCAAAATAAAAAATATCCTGATGGAGTGTGCTTGCTGTAATTTGATATTTACTTCATATCTTTTGAAGCATTACACACTGTGCATTGAGTTTGGATATTCAGCCAGTTATTCTATAACTTGTAGGACAAAAGCATTGTTAAATCTCGAATTAAATTGTCTTACATTTTCAAATAAACCGGTTTTCATCATTTGCCATTAAGACAGTCGTAACTGAGTATTAAAAGTGTTCGTACTGTATCTTGAATAAACTAGTTAAAAAAAATTGTTTTAATTGTTAGATTGAGCAAACTATTTCTCAGTTTCTACCTGTTGTTGTGAAATTCACTTCTCATTCGCCACATCTGTGTTTACATTGAACAATATGTTGCCCAACTCTATTTTATATTATATGCTACAAAAGTGGAATAGTTATTATAATACTCGTATACCCAGAGTGTACCGTGACATGTGGGGCCCACTTCAGTGGTGAACGAAAGCCACAAAAACATTAAAAAAATTAATTTAAAAATGTGTACAATTTGACCTTGTTTCATAGTTATATTATGTTTGTTCTCCAGTATTGTTTAGCTGCTTAACATTATAATAAATGCTCAAAGTGACCACCTTGGGCTTAAATAGAAGCCTGCAATCGTAATATCGTAGAATGCCACACTCTTTCAAAACTACCAGGTGTTTGAAATACCTAGAAATAACACATAGAACATACTTACTAAAAAGGTCGAACGATAACAGGTATGGTAAAGACTTTGCTGACACTCGGATACAAGGTCAAATGGGACGCGTGTTTATATTAATTTTTTCATTTGTTTTGTGTCACCTGATCAACACAGAAGTGGGTCTCACATGTATATATATAGTAGTGAATTTAATTTTAATATTACAATAATGTTTTCCAACAAGCACACTTTTTATTTTCATTTATTTGAGGTATCGTATTAAAGTTTCTGAACAGTCTGATTATATCAACACACACCCGCCTATGTGGCGTAGTTGGCTAACGCGCTTCTCGTGTTGAAGCTCGACTGCTGAGGACGGGGAGATCGAGGTTCGAGTCTCAGTCGGGTGAACTGGGGGTGGTTTTTCCTAAATGGTTTTCCACTCTCCCTCCATGCCAATGCGGGTTCACTTCATCTAATTCAACCTTCCCAATTCCTAATCCATTAGAGTAATTAGTACTTAAAGCGTATAACCCAAACGGGTAGTAAGACGCGGTGCTAAATATTATATTATTATATCAACACATGACTTACAAACTAAATTAAATCTAAAACATACTCAACTTCCAGTCTCCAGCCAAATTTATTTACGGTGAAAAGGTAAACACCCTTTAATTTATTACAGTGAAAGGGAAAACACCCGTTAATTCATCACTGTGAAAGGGGAAATCCATTTTCACCAGTGATACATTTTGCGGCCCTGCTAGGAATCGAACCCGGGACCATAAGTTCAGTAGAGAGACACGCTACCGACTGAGCTAAGATAGGTACTAATCAAGTTCACAACAAAGCCCTATAAAACACTGTGAAGTGTTAAATCTATCCACTTGAATGAATGATAGAAGACCCGCTATAGATTTAGTAACTAGGCTATCGGTTTAGGGGGAATAGCATTTTTTTTATGTGTTATTCAAGTAGGCTTATCTATTAATTCATTTTTGAATCGAAGGTTATATCTGACCATGACTTTAATCCTGACATAAACTAGGACAACTTATTTATTTCTAATCTATCAACATTAGTCCCATATTAGCCTGTAAGCACATACTCATAAAATAAGGCAGGGCTCGGCAAATGGTCAAGAGTACAGAAGTTTTCTGTTGATTGCGTAAGAAAACTACATCCCAATTAAAGGTTTGTCTTTGCGTCTTATAAACGTGCAAACATATCAAGTACTTACACATAATTTTTGATATTGACCAAAATATCCTTGATCGGTCATATTAATTGGTAATGTTAGTATGTTCCCGCCTTAATGTGGCGATGTGGCGATGTGGCGATGTGTCTAGTAAACATACGAAGAATGTGAGATGCAAGACATAGATATGGAAGTGTAGGTTTAAATTCTGAAATCGACTGCAGATCCATTCTTTTTTTCGAAGTCTAGCTTTATTTTAAAATGTTGGTTCCGTGAACCTGTCCCTGTCCCCAGATAGTCTTTGGTTTTTAATTGAGTGGGTTTCTGCTACTGTAGCTCCGTTCAAAGTTTCGTATGCTCTGGATAGGAATAAAAAATCTTTCACCGATGGAAAGTTCATGAAGTAGGCGTTTAATAAAGCTGATGTAAAACTATTTGCTGAATTCAAAATAAATATTAACTACTGTTGAGTCTGTTTAACTATCAGCATGCCCTGTGACACGTCTATTCGAGCTTATAGCCACAGATTTAATCAAACAACCTACAGTTCTTTTATTTACTAAGAGCCTACAGACATATCAAATTATATGGTTGGCACAACTCAACAACTAATCAGGTGTTGTTTTTTTTGTGAAAATGTGCTTGATGTTTTTTTAAGTGAAGAAAATTTTATAAAAATCATAATAACAACCAAAGCTACAATAGCTGATATTATGTAGAAAAATACTAACAATTTTTGTCATTTCTAGAGTTTCAGTGGAAATTAATTCACTGCCTCTTTCTGGAAAATTATTGATTACTATGAATTGTCACGAAAGTAGTTTTAAGAATTGTTAACAGCGCGCGGGCATTAAAAATTGAGATTGATTAGAGAGTTTACTGAAAAACTGGACTGTCAGTATGGAGAGCTAGTTCTTCACATATGATGTTTATCTTCAAAATAAAGACAAAGATCTTCAATTATTCAAAGTGGTGCTTCCACAAAAAGAATATATTCTTAAATGAATGAATATGATCTATCAACCAAAACTATAGTCTCTGGGATGGTTATTATATTTTGCATTCTTTGTTGATACCATAGTTGAATGAATTAAGACAAAACTATCATAAGCAAGATGTCTGCGGTCTAACCATTTTATGTAAAATCATCATTGTGGGGAAATAATTTTAAATAAAGAGATTTTTATCATTTTATTTTCCTTAAAAATTGTAGTTAATGATTTTGTTCACAAAATTATTGAGCCAAAAAATCTCTAAATCACTGAGAAAATGAAAGTTAAGTCTGTCCGAAGATACGCGAGGTTTGGAAAACTAGAACCAGTTGAAAGATTAATATTAAATTAATTTTCTCCTTGTGAGGTTGAAGATAAATCTCAGAAAAATAATTATCTCTCGAAACATTTTGATGCTGCTACACTTGAAATGAAAATTATCACAATTCAAAATGATGTTGAACTGAAAACACTGTATTTGGCGATTAGCCGGTGTTAAGAAGTATCCATGTTTTTTTATGTTTCATATTAGTTTTAAAGTGATTATGCAATTTTATAATATTTATAAGGAAAGTAAATTGTTTAGTTTGAAAATACATATTTTATTTATTCTATATTTATATTTAGATAGGAGGTGATATAAGTATTTGAAGAGAGGTTCAATCCAAGGAATAAATATAAGAGGCTTCGATGAAAATATCCAAAAATATATTATATACTCAATTTGGTTATCATGGGACATTCGATAAGTTTGTAAGTAAATCGGCAAACCCTTCTCAAATGAGTCAATTTTAGGCCCAGAATAAGATCATACCAGAGATTCCTAAAAGATCTGTGGGATTAGATCTTCCGCTATTCTAGATTATAGGTTGGTTTTATTTTAACACAGCGTCTTACTACCCGTTTGGGTTAAACGTGTATATTATCACTACGTTAATGTGTTAGGAATGAGGAATGTTGATTTAAGTTGAATTGTAGAGACATTTGCGTATAGGGAGAGTGGATAAACATTGAGGAAAAGTGACCCTCAGTACACTCGAATGGGATTATAGCCCCAATATTCCTGTCATAGGCAGTCAGGTCTATTGCAAAGTTGACGCTTTAAACCTTTCTACTACTGAAGAGGGCTTAGGTTAAGTTAGTAATCGGCTGTAAGCTGATCTGTCTTTTATATATAGCTGCATCTTGAATTTGTACGTTTATTCTGTTAAAGTTGATTAAAATAAAATAGTATTAAAACAGTGTCACAGCTATTTTAAAACTAAGAATTTGTATGCCAAATATTTCCCAACGCTCCTAATATTATGAAAAGGCAGCCCATGACCCTAACGTAGCAGTCCATGGTGTGCGCAGAGTTAGCCAACCATCCTGTAATTGACAACAATCGTAAGATGAAAGTCGTTTATTTTCCAAGCTAAGATGTTCATTTAAAATCCAAAGTAAAGGGAGTTTATTAAGGGACGCCGGCAGATGTTTTCGGTTGCCCGAACTTATTCTTCTCAAAGCTGTAGAGATTTCAAGTAGGACAAAGCGACTAAAGTGACGTTGGAAGGAGGTGCCACCACCTACTTCTCTAACGATGGTTGAGCGACACAATTGAAGCAGGAACCGCCCCAGTCTCGCCGCCCTACCCCCCCCCCCCCCCNNCCCCCCCTTGGCAATCAAACAGTAAAACTCGTTCGATGTCTTGCTTGCTCTTTCAATCGCTGCTTTCCTTTTTTTATCCTTTTCCTTTCTTTGGAGGGAGAGCTCTTTCCTCTAAGCGTTTCACTTCCGCACACGTGGCAAGCTTCAACGACATTTCAGTCCTCCAAATATTTTGATCGTGACTTTATAACAGGGTGAAGAAGAGCCTTTGCGAAGAATTGGTCTTTTTTTAAACTATTTACAGTCCAACACCATAAACTAAGTTGGCAACGCGTGTGCCAATTCAACTAAAATTTTATTTTGGGTGAAAATGGAGATACCTCTTTTACACCAATCAGTTGACAGCCTAGAGCTGGGTGTTGTGTCTATTTTATAACCAAGTTGGTTTGTAGGCTATGTGCTGATAATTAATCAGGAAGTGCAAGTTAAATATCACTAGTAAAATAGCAGTTCTGTAAACAACATTCCTCACTCCCTCTATGCATGCTCTTATATTTACTCCAGTCTTAATATTTACATTTGAAATTTAAAATAAAATATCTCCCATAATTTCTCTCTGGTTTTGAAGTTGAAATTTTCCTTGGTGATCAAGTTGGACATTAAACAAATTAATACTATATATATTCATTAGTACATCATATTCATAAAGAATAGCCGCAGTTTACGTGGTTTAAGACGTCATTCTCGCAATATTAGTTCAAATTTACCAAACTACGACTTAGGTATTCGATTTATTGCTTAGAATTGTAAATTCGAATGACTTGAGATGAGCTTTTAAGTGAAAAAACATTTGAGCAGACCTCATAAATAAATGGATAACCAGATTGAAAAAAACAATTATTATTATTATTATTATTATTAGCACCGCGTCTTACTTACCCGTTCGGGTTATACGCACTTACGCTAATGTGTAATGGTAGGGTGATTGGGAGATGAAATGGAGGACCTACAGTTTAACGTAGATCCGAACCACGGTGGAGGCCTGGCATTCCCCACATTAACAAGATGTCTTGTCAGATGTGAAGGAAGGGTTTGGTAATCAGATAAATCTTTGCCGGGACTGAGGATTGAACCCCTGTCGCCAGCATAGAAGTCTGACACCTTACCCCTAGACCGCCAGGTCACCGAAAAAAACAATTGCATATATACATTGTTTTAGCTACGTTTAAAAAGTGTTTATGCCAAATCTCGTTAAAATTGCTCCATACATTTGACAGCTATAGCAGGACAAACATCCGTAACAATTGTAATTAAATGTTGACCTCAATGGTCTTGGGGTAGAGTGCTCGCCTCAGGACCAAAATGTTCGTGGGTTTAAACTAAACTGAGGTCGACGGATTTTTCTTGAGCGATAAAAATCCTTAGTACAACTTCCTTTGG
>CABFVX010001384.1:81883-97863 GCA_902151425.1 Timema shepardi | reverse complement strand
CCCCCCCCCCCCACCTACCACCACCACCCCGTCAAACAACCCCTTCCCTCGTACTCCTTTCTTAAATCTCTTAACTCCTAACTCCAACCCTCTGGGTTTCTCTTTTTTTCTTCTCTTGATACGTGGTGAGAAGAAAATCGAAGCGTCGTCTAGAACAACGTTTTAAGTTCCACTCTTCAGACAGGTTCCCTTGGCTCAATGTTGCGAGTAGGCTTACTTCTCGTTTTACTGTCCTCTTAAAGACACAATCTCTCCTAAAAATATAACAAACTTCCCTCATTAAGAATCAGCATTTGTTGATTTCTATAAATAATCTTATCAAATGTTATTCCTAAATTGGGATTAAGTCAAAATGTAACTTACGATGTTGTTCTCGCCGATGCTTCAATTACTGCCAGCTTTATTTGTGTTTCCGCGGGTTGGGGGAGGTGGTTAGGGGGGGAATGTTTCCCCGCACATCGGGCGCTGCTGGAGGAAAACGATTGCATTGAAACAGTCAAACCATCGCATGGTTGAATGAAAAGAAATGCTCAGATGAATAGAGTGAGCTATGTCGGGCTTAGAGACGGAGCTGAGTTTGGGGATTGAACATTGCTCAGAACAGTTTTATAATGCTTTATGTTCAGAATGATACTACATATCTTGAGAGGGGAGGGAATAGAGCAACCGACAGTTGGTACTTTGTGGACATAGCAAATAGTGTCCAATTGCTAGACCAGGGATGTGCAAACTTACTTATAGGAGGGACAAATGAAAAAAAAAATTGCAAGACAAAGACTTTTATCATTTATTTATTTTAGATTCATTTAAAAAAATTACATACACAAATAATAAACTGACATGAATATTATTAGTGCAAAACAGTCATAAATACCTTAGTGGCCTAGTAAGTTTTCAAGTTCGTTTAGAAGATTCATATGGTAGGGTGTAAAATGAATGAAACGGTGAATGAGCTTTCAGCAATGATTTATAATTTGGATCAAACTGTGAGGAGGTGATTCTCAAGAAAGAAGACACATACTCATCAGTAGGTCGGTTTATAACATTACTTTTCCTAAATTTCGTGGTTGAAAAAAATTGTTCGCTTGTACATGAGGATGCAAACGTTGCCATATATTTTTGGGCATAATTTACCAAATTTGGAAATGTTGAGGGTCAGGGTGGCAACATAACGTAACACAACGTAACATATTTTAATTATTTATCTTGTGGGCCGGATTGAAAATATCGGTGGGCCGTAGTTTACCCATCCCTGTACTAGAAAAATGAAGAGAACATCTTTCTTAAACTATATTTAAAAAAATGGGTGTTTATTAGTAAACATACAAAAAGGTAAATACATTTAATCATATTTTAGACTAATTTTGTTTAATAATTTATCTATGAAAATAAATAAATTAACCATCACAGAGACTGCTATAAGTTATGAGTTAAGAATGACCTTGAGCATAGGGGGGTGTACCTGGATAGCTCAGTAGTAGATTATTAACGCTTTAATCCAAAGGTTCTGGGTTCAATTCCCGTGTCCAGGTTTCATTTTTCAATGTATTCGAATATTATTCAGACATGACTGTTATTCGTAGTTATGGCCATTCTTCCCACAATCTTCGCCGTTCATATTTACTTATTATATAGCGTTGCTTTTTTTTTTTTCAAAAATGAGTGTTTTTTGGATATTAGCTAGATATTAACTTATCATTTTTCTGGCACAATTTTATAGTCACACTTCTCGAGAACTGATAATATATATAGAAATTTTAATTTAATATTGTGAATAAAAACAACTTATTTAGTGGTTAAATGATCTAGGGCGTCACAATAGCAATAGACTGACTGCCTATGGTGGGGAGATGGGAGTTCTAATCCTGAGGGCAGCTATTCCTAAATAGTTTTACACTCTCCCTCTGTGCTAATGGTGGTACAATTCCTATAAATTCAACCTTATTCTTCCCTAACGCATTAGAGTAATTAGTACAAAAGAGTATAACCTAAATGGGTTGTGAGACGTGGTGATAAAAACAAATCAAGTTTTTATTTATTCTTGCTTTTATGAGAGTCATGTATATAGGCTTATATATACTATTTATTTCATAAGTGAATCATTCTTTTTTTGTGTTCCACGTCAGGAGACATATTATTAAGCGATTAGAGAACGGAAATATTTATAAAAGATAACACATGCTTGATTTCTATTTTGTCAATGTAGTTCAGTTTATCAACGCAAAGTTACTAAAAAAATACAAATTAAAACAAGTTTAGCTTAATTTATAAATGGTTTATTTTTGAAAATTCTAAATTCTTTCAAAAAAATGCTAAGCACCGTTTCTTACTACCTGTTCGGCTTATACGCCTATTTATTAATTACACAAATATGTTAAGGATTAGGAAGATTGAATTTAGAGGAATTGTACCTACCTTTGCGTAAGAGGGGAGTGAAAACCATCTAGGAAAAACCATTTACAGTACACCCGAACGGGATTGAACCCCTATCTCCACGACTTCAGCAGTCTAGTCTATTGCAAGAGTAGCGCCTCAGTCCATGCAGCCAACGAAGTGGGTTTCCTCAAAACATTAGAATAATTTATTTTAAAAATTACATATAAGGTGTATGTATTGTGATTAACAAGATGATGTATTTGTTTTTATGAGGGAAATTTAATCAAGGGTAACTTACTGAAAACATATTTTTGGAAAAGTTTTTCAAAGCTATAATACACAATATGGCAAAGTTTGTGTGATTGTATCGTACCATTTATTTAAATGATAAACAGAGAGTACATATAATCTACAATGACAACATCCGACAGGATGCCAATTAACCTAAAAAAAGGTCGTACAGCTGCTCTTTATTAACGAGTCTAACCTCACATTTTGAGGTAAACAAATAGACCTATAACGTTTATAAATTCCTACTATTTAAATATTAAAACACATTTTAATAGAATAAATCAAACCCTTGTACTATTAAATGTTCAAAACTAGCTAAGAGTAATATTCCGAAATGATCTTTAGGTTACTAATATAGCCGCAACCAGTATCTAGTTTTAAGTTATCCATGAGAAATTTAGAATAAAATTCAAAAATAAAATCCGGAAGATAGCATTGAGTGGGTTACAAATAATTCCAAGCCAAAGCAATAAACTTAGAAATATCACCAGAGTTTTCCTCGTGCAGCAACGATCCAAGCTCACCTCACCTAGATTGGAACCCCAAGAAAGGGTTTTCTACTAAACTTTTACACACAAGACAGACACTGTGAATTGGTAATAATGCGCCGTATAACCAAAGCATGGCCCCAGTGATAGAAGGATAGATAGGAGCTAGTGATTAGCAACCAGAGGGTACAGATAGCAGATTGGCAGGTGACGAGGTGTTCCTCAGTCCCTAGTTCGAAGCTTGCAGGATCTATTTTTCGATATGTTTACCCCTAATTTATCTTGTTTATGGAACAGGGTCAAGTAACTCTGAACATCTAGATGTTTCTAGATGAGAAGATGGTATGATGTGACACGTGACTCACACAGCCATTATTTATTAGGATGTGTCTCTATCGTATTTTCTAGTCATTAAAGTGATTTACAATCGCATGTTAATTGGTGTCAAATATTCTAATGGCATATTCCCATAGATCAAATACTAAGAAAAGTCCATATAAACATAGGTCTATAAACGCATAGTTTTAGAGTTATTAAAGGTTTTCCTCAAAGATGGATTGATAGTGGGGAGATCCTTGAATGGCCTGCCCAATCACCGGATTTGAATCCAATGGGTTTTTATTACTATGGGTACTTAAAGTCAATTTTTTTCTCAACTACTCTGCCTGATGTTGAGGTTTAAAGAGAGTGTATCGTAAATGGATGTGAGCAAATACGTAACACCTCAATTGTATTCAACAGAGTACGACAAAGCATGGAACAATGGCTAAGAGGACGTATGTAGCAGGTGTATACCATTTTGAACAATTTTTGTAAACAAATGTTCTGTCTTCTAGTGTTTAAGTTTATTTTTGTTCAACTTTGTATTGCTTAATTGCATTACTTATTCTGTCGGCCTACCTGTTGATTAAACAATAAAATTCTTCCTATCTCAGAAACTAATTGTTTTTAGACACATGTCCATATAGACTTTTATTAATGTTTCATTGATGGAAATACACTTCTATGATATTCGATACCAATTAAAATACACCCTATATTTGTTATTTAGCTGCATAATTACTAGACTTTAAGGAAATATATTTTCCTAAATAAAGCTAAGGCCTTCTGTAACTTTACGCATGATAATTTTGCCACACACCTCTGAAGTCCCGTTGTGAGGGACTATAAATTGGAACAGTTTCAAACACCAATAACAATAGTACATACCAGAATCTTTGAGATATCTAAGGAATACTTAATCTTGTGCTCCATAGGACGTTTATATAAGAAAAATAAGGAGATTTTATCTTTTATGTAATCTAAGGCCAATATACGAGGAATAGGCTGAGTGTTATTTGAATACAAGTGAAGTCTTAGTTGCAAATTTTGTTTGTTATTATAATTGAATTATTATTTTTAAAAAAATCACAAATGCGATCGGAGATTTAGTGAGTAGCTGGTGATGACAGTAAAGCTTTTAGTAATCCAATATGGATAAAACCACACTCAGAACAGATATTATTTGACCACCATTTGCTTGTTAATGGGCCGTCTGCACAAACGTACCATATCAGATTGCAAATCAACGCCACTTACTTCTTACTCACCACTCACTTTTACTCATGATTGTTCTTGCATACGGCTTTTATTGCCAAAAATAAAATAAAACCTAAATACTCTAGTGTCAGCCTGGTTCTTGCATACCAACCTGAAACTCCACCATCACTTCAATCACTCCATTAATCTTCAAACAACACTCAGCCTGGTTACCGCATACCAAACTAGAACTACACTTTAACTCCCCTAACACTCAAAGAACATCCATCCTGGTTCTCGCCTGCCAGCCTAAAACTCCACTATCACCCCGCTAACACCTAAACAACATTCAACCTGGTTATTACATACCAACCTAAAACTTTTCTATCACTCCACTTACACTCAAAACAATATTCAACCTATTTCATAAATACCAATCCAAAACTCTACTATAGCTCTAACAACACTCAACTTCACCTAAATCTCTACTTTCACTCCACTAATACTCAGACACTATTCAGCCTGGCTATTACATACCAACCTAAAGCTCTACTAGCACTCAAACCACACTCATCATGTAATACTCCACTAGAACTCAAACAACATTCAGCCTAACCTAAAACTCCATTATAGCTCAAACAACATCCAACCTCACCTAAAACGCCATTAGAACTCAAAGAATGTTTGGACTCGTTTTGGAAACCACCCTCAGTGGCAAGCTGGGGCTAGAAAGTAAAGCTCTTAAAGTTTAGTCAATGGTTGTGCTTGAGATTTTCTTTTCTCATTTAAATTAAAGGGAGGGGTGGAATAGTTCATCATCTCCATCAAATATCCGCCAACAGTATTTGTTTTGCTTTTTCAAAACTTGAATAAACAAAATGTGGATAATCCAAATATCAAAGAACCGCCATTCCATTACATAGAAATTACACCGAAACTTAATAGCATAACCATGAATTACTGGATGATACTTCTTATAAATATTTATATCTTCTATTTGAAGTGCTAATCATACTAACATGCTCTAAATTTAAATCTATTATATCCTAACTAATAACTAATCATTTGTAAATGTTGTTTCAAATTAAAAGAAAGCACTAAACATACCTTTTTGTTTTTTAAGTTATTCAGAGTCAATTATAAAAATTTAGAATTTATAATGTTTTAAATATTATTAAAATTCTTTTACTCACATAAAATATTTTATGTAGCCATGTCTTAGTACCCTTTCAGGTTATGAGCATGGAAATTAATTACACCAAAGTGTTGGGGATGAGAAAGTTTAAATATGAAGGAAATGCATTCTCAATTGTGTGGAAATAGAGTGGAAAACCATTTGATATAATACATTATGGGTACACTATTGAAAATATTCTCGTAGTTTCCACTCATCAAAATTCTTGGCAATCAATTATGGTTTTATGTGTAACGCCAGCCCTATTTTGATTTCAATAAAGCATCTTTTCCATACCTATTTTGAGTTCAATAGAGCATCTTCCCCCTCCCCCAATTTATTTCTATGTTTTAAATAGACGAAGTAATGAGCTAGAAAATAATTTCGACCTTTAAAATATGATGCACAGTACGTTTAATGTAGGCCCGAGCCCAACTAGAGGGCCTAACAGTTTTTCTGTCTCTCTGTCTGTCTGTCTTTGGGACCACAGCCTAAACGGTTTTATGGGTTTCGTTTAAACTTAATATGTATATGTTATGTGGTCAAATCTAAGGTGAATTAGAAATTTCAGACCCAACATTACTTTGAAGATTTATCAATAAAAATATCGACGGCTAAAATACTCAATTTAGGTTCAATTACTGCTATTTTGAGCTGTTATGTACCGTGCATTACAAAGTAATATTGATGTAAAAAATCTGAAGTAAAGGAATTGATTGAAGTAGGCCTTGTAATAACTTGATTTATTAGTTTAGAAATAAAAAGTGCAATAAAACCTTTTCGAATTGATTTTAGTGCATAAAGATAAATAAATTAGCAAAATTTGATCTTTTTTCAAGCATAGAACAATCAACAAAAAAATTCTAACTCGTATTCGTATTCGAGAATATTTAATATATTCGATTTGAGTTCGCTTCGAAATGAAACAGTGCACTTCGAACATCCCTACCTCCTAATAAAGTAGAACAAACCAATTTGAGCCTATTTCTCTTTATGTAAACATCTTTTTTAATGTTGATTGCACTTCTAATGATTCTACGGCAATTTTGTGTGAAATGCAATAATTTGACGATCAGAGTTTTTCGATTAGCTGACTGGTTAATAACAATGCCAGAGAGGGGTTTGATTTGAATGGGGGGGAAGGGGGGGTCATCCCCTATATAGTCCATCCACGCCCTTCACACAAATGTTGCCATTTCAGTCAAGAACGTGCCAAGTGCCATAATTTTATAAACTAAATATTGACGTCCTGACTTCATACTTCACTTTAATCATTAACTCTGGATCGTTTGTACTGAGAGTTTTCAGTTCCTTTCACGATATGAGTCATGAGTGTACAGAAAGAAGGGAGGATAGTACTGTTGGATTTTAACACTATTTTACATTCACAGTGTCTTACTACCCATCCGAGATGTGTGCATTTTAAATACGCCAATGACCTGTTTTGGTGTTCTCATGATCTTGTAATAATTGTCTATATTATTGAAGATTGGGAAATCGGTGTTCTAATTTCAGTTAGGGGTAGGCCTACTATGTGGGTTGTTTTCAGCACATTGGGGTACATTTACTCTAAATTGTACCTCCTAATTCCTATCACACTAAGGTGTATTATACATAGGCCCTATGTTTGTAGCCAAAACTGGTAATAAATCGTAGAGGAAAAAAAGATAATGGAGACGGGATGAGCAAGGTATGGTTTAAAATAAATATGAGTTAACTGATTCTGTTTGGAGAGAGCGTGGAAAACCATTTAAGAAAAGAAGGCTTTGTTATACCCTGTTGGTATTTGAGCTATGATTTCCCAACCACTGACAGACCAGACTTGATTATAAGACTGCGTGAGTGAGGAATGACCTTGAGCATGGGACGGATCCTTGCTATCTCATTAGTAGAGTATTGGTGCACTGTGTCAAGGTTATTGGGTTCAATTCCCGTCCCGTGTCCAGGTGTCATTTTTCCAATTTACGGCTAAACTAGGTTAGCCTGACATTTAGTCTGCTTGCCCAATTTAACGAGATTTAAAAAAAACATGGGAGAAGGGAAGAGAGGTGGAAGTGGTAGTTAGATGTTTTTTGTGTGAAGCCCTCCAAATGACATCACGCCAACCATCTCCTCTGCACTCTCACCCACCAAGCACTCACCACCAAGTTGATTTGAAATTCATCCGCCAATCAAACGTTTCCGCTCTGCAACGATTTACTGACTGAGGGGCACACACACGCACACACACACACACACACACACACATACACACACACATACACACACACACACACACATACACACACACATACACACACACACACACACAAACAAGAGGGGGGAACTGGTTTAGAATGATCTCGTTGCCAAGTTAGTTTTTCCCTTCCACGTTTGGTTTTTAAACTTTGAGCATTCAAAAAAAGAGATGAAATTGTCGATTTTATCTCCGTGCGGGGTTGGGAATGAAGAATAAATAGAGGGAAAATGCTTCTGTTCCCAATGTTAGAATTTGTATTTTTTTTAAATTATATTACTTGGTTAATATTAATAGATATTTTTGTCATAATGGTGTGTGAAGCTTCGAAAAGTCTAAGTCTAATGTCAAATCTCGTTCTGCTTCAACTTTAACACCTACAATAACCTTCGCATATTCGAAAAATTTCGAAGTAAGGATAACACTTCGATAAATTATCAAACTATTTAATTTTATCTTACTAAATATTACATTTTTCAATATTTAATCATTTTAAAACCGTTACTAAACAGAATTTTAACACCGAATAGTAACTTAACTACCGCAACGTAGGTATGGGTAATTATATGTTAAAATATTATATTCACTATCGACAACATAAATTTGTAAAAAATAAAAATACCTTTAAAGAAAATAATACCATGATCACTGGTATGAAGTAGAGAAAGCGCTTTAGTTGTGCTATCATCTCAGCACGCGTTTAATGTTTAGTCTTTAATATTCTAATTCTTTGGAATTATCTGTGACAAATTTACAAGTGCATTTTCACACAGAAGTTTTTCATAGCTTCTTTGCATTTTCTTTACTATTCAAAATAGCTGATACGGAAAGTGGAAAAAGAAAACAGAATTTAATTTATAATTATTATCAGAGAAATGCAGATGAAAAGACATGCATATGTAAAGTTTGCAAAATAATATTTTAAACTCCATGATGTAAGTAAAATTCAAAACTTTATTGATAATTTACTAAGCTATCAGTAAGACTGTGTGCATTAATTATTAATATAGGGCTTAGGTAACAAATAAGGAAATATTCTTGGTCCTTGTTACGGACAAGATCTAGAAAAATAATTAATTGAAAAATTAAAAGTGACAACAACAAAAACCCTAGGTAGCCTCGACTTTGACTTTTCTTCGCAAGTTTCAAACTTTTCTTCGACTTCGCTTCGCATTTAAATAGTGGCCTTCGCATATCCCTTAATTGTTTGATACATGTTTATTACAGCGAGAGCGTTGCGTGGAAACAAAACAATGAAACATGTTAGAGGGTTATTTTGGACTAAGTAAATAAGGGATATACCCTAAAATGTCCTAAAAATGCATGGTGCTATGAGTAAATTGGGAAATTATCCCTCTTAAATATACTACATTATTTGTGTATGCATGGGTAGAGTTCGTAACATTTAAATTATTCCTCTATGCAATATGTTATTTATGCATGTAAAGAATGAGCCTATATTTTACTTATTACCGTGGGTCAGTCCTTGTTTACAAGTACATAAAGCAATGCTATTTTATCAAACAGTCTGTTATAAAGTAAAATATCCTGTTTTAAATAACAAAAAACAAACCTAAATCTCAATATTTGCTTTATAGCAAGTATGATAATTTTAAATAACGTTTTTAAGTCCCAAAATGGTGGTTGCTGGGTAAAAGTTTCATACAAACCATTTCCCATGCAAATTTAAGGGGTTTTAAGGACAAACATTTCCTTTACTCCAGATAGATAATAAATCTCAGTAAGCTTGATAAGAAAACTGATTATTCGCATTCGTTGGCCTTTTCTATTATCCTGTAAAGTGTGACCTTCAAGGTGAGTAATCCAACCACTTCACGGAACATACACATAGAACAAGAAATAAATTATATTTCGGGTAGCAAGATTTTACTCTTGGTGATTATCTATAAGGGAACAGTGAGTTAGTTGTAGGAAAATCTATCTTCTTTCTTCCTCAGCTAGTTATTGACAAGCATACCAAGTCACGGTTGCTAAAACGAGAAATATAAAGATAGGAAAAGTAAATTTTCACGGCATAAACCATCTACCGTTACAAAATTCTATGCATTCTATGAAAGGTAGCCCCGCTTAGAACAAGCGCTTGTCACTGCTGTTAATCTATTAAAATCCTGTGGAGTAATCATAAGTTACAGCTGAGTGTGACCACTGGGTCCAACTTTTTGCAATCTTAGGAAAATTTGAAAATCCAGCAAGGATGAGGAAAGATGGTACATACCAAGTGTACGTATTTCCTTGACATTAAATTCATTGTTATTATTATATGTTAAGCTCCAATGACGTTTATGATTGAAAAGAGTGAATAAGACTGACACTGGTGTTTTTATTAAATTCCGTAATTGGCATAGTCAAGAGTGGTGGTGTTATAAAATTTGCCAAACACCAATTAGTTGACGCTTTTGTATATCTCCATTGCGATAACTATCTTGTTGCGTAAATTACCATGAAAACACAAATTCAAAGAGAACGTCATGTGGCTTAAAAGATTTTAATGGTAGCTTATAAGATATTTCCTTGATTCATAAACTGTATTCCTGTTCTCAAAAAGAGTATATTCTAGGTGTAGGATATTCAATAATTTGAATTATAAGAATGAGTAAAGTTATATGAATGTTTACCTTGTTAATTTGTAGAGTTTAATCTAAATAAAGCAGTAAAGTATCTAATGAATTAGTGAAATGGTAATAATTACAATGATGTGACTATGACAAGAAATCTTACAATAAGAAAAATATATGTAAAGGAACCTATGGGTAAAATATCTCAATAATAGATTATGGAGAAGATTAGAATCAAACACCCATCTAACACCCATTCATTCAATTCAAAAAAAAATATTTAAATCTCTATCTTTGCATTTATCACACCAACATTTATCTTCAAAATTTAAGTTAATTAATGCGTGTATGCCTAGAGGTTTCTTACAAGGCTATATCTTAATATCTTGTTGGCTCATAACCTAGTTTTTATTTGGTTTTATTCTAATTCAAATCTTCAGGATAATGCAATACGCCAAAATTATTTGTCTTAAAAGTGGTTGCTAAATTGCCACTAAATTCATAAGGCGAATGTGTTCGACACAACGGATAAAAATTATCTCAAAATTACTTCATAACCTTAAAATTATTCATTATTTCATTGAAACTATATAAATACATTTTTATACATTAAACTCAATCATTCTTTATAAAGAGATTCGTTTAATGCTCTAATCTATGAAATTTTTATTTTAAAATATAGTTTTAAAACTTGTATCCTCCACAGTTTTTGTCTTTGACTTTCACGTTATGTTAAATAATTCGGAGATATTGTTCAATTTTTTACAATTTTATTCATTTGTTATTTTAACATAAATTTTAGTCAAGTTGACTACATGATGTAAAGTAAAATTTACAAAGCAGCATAGAATCTTAAGCTTACTTTTATCTCAAATCAATATGTCTCCTATCTAAACTAAAAATCGTTTTCAAAAACATTAATTAATGGTCATGTAGGAAATAATGGTGTAAGTCTTTTGACAGTGTCATTTCACAATCCATTTATAAAATAAATAGTGTTGATAAATGAAAGGTTTTTCATATGACATTACTGAAAAAACGTACGTAGTGCTTTTGGCTAACAGTCTTGAGAAGAATTTTCATACTGTGATTTTTGATAATACGTCGATAGATATGGTTATATGTTTCACTTCCACCCAAAGCCAGAGTAAGAAACATATCAGGGCCTTAAAACATTTTTTGTTTCTCTGCATATAGCTATCATCAAGCACGATTTTGTTTAGTACCTCACATTTGTAATTGAGCAGTTACTCACGCTACTTGGCTTAAGGGGTCATTAGTTATAGGATCTGTACTATAATAAACATAACGTTATATTTCAAGCATTTAATGACTGTAAATAGTTTTCAAAATATTTTTCACGAAGTGGGAATACAATATAACGGTTCATCAATCATAGAGAATTTTTTTAAAAAAAGGATTACTATTCAATTAAAAGAAATAAGTTATATGAAATTTTAGTTAAATTTTGGAAAATCAAAAAAATTGTATAGCTTATTGAAATTTGTTTGACTAATACGCGTTGCAGGGTACGGGTTGGCTGTCACTTATTAGATAATTTTGAAATATATAATGGATTGAAACAAGTATATGCACTTTCACCATTACTTTTTAATATAGCTTTAGGAGTATTCTATTAGGTTATTGCAAGATATTAGGGAAAGGTTGACACTAGACGATGCATTGCAGATATTAGGATATGTAGATGATTATATTTTTTGGGCAATAGTAAAGAAACTGTTGCAAGAACTGCAGAAATTTTACTAGAGCCTAGTAAAGAAATAGGTTTGGAAGTGAATGCTGAAAAAACCAAGTATATGATCACAGAGAGAACACATATTGAGGACGATAATTTTGAGATAATTGCGAACATCATTTGACAGGATTAATGAGTTAAAATATTTAAGAACAATTTTAACTAGCGATAGTGATATTAGATTGCAAATTAGTAAGATAATACAATCGGGAAATGAATGCTATTACTTGGTCAATAATCTGTCAAGGAATGTAAAACTCAGAATTTAAAAAAAAATTACCGGTTCTTCTATATGGTGTGAAACGTGGTCTCTTACCTTAAATGAATAGTAAAAGCTTAGGGTTTTTGAAAATAAGGTTCTTAGAAAGATATTTGGCCCAAAAATGGATGAGGCTACTGGAGATTGGACGAGGTTACACAATGATGAGTCACATATCCCGTATGCATCACAATACATTGTTAGAATAATCATGTCTCGTAGACCGGTAGGCAGGATATGTAGCGTGAATGGAGGAATTCAGAGCCTTGTTCAGGGTATTGTTAGGCAAACCGAAAGGAAGAAACCATTTAGAAGCCCTAGACGCAGATGGATTATCATTAAAATAGACCCGAAAGAGATAGGGTGTAATAAGGTGGACTGGATAGAACTACTTCAAGACAGGGATAGGTGACGTACTTTTGTAAGTGCCAGAATGAACTTTCGATGCCATAGAGTAAGTAATCCTTTAAAGCAGGCATGTCCAACCCAAGGCTCAAAAGTACATTCTGTGCGGCACATCAGCTCAAATGGAAATACTTCAAATTTCAGAAACATTCAACAAATTAGTACCCACTTTGGTAGCCGCTATTGCAATGTAATAGACTGCCAGAGACGGGGAGATTGGGGTTCAATCCCAGCTGAGTATACTGATGTTGGTTTTCCTAAATGGTTTTCCATTCTCTCTACACTACTATGGTATACACTTTTTTAACTCAACTCTTCTCATCCCAAACCAATTAGCTTAATTAGTAGACCCTACATAAGCGTATGGACTGTAAAGGTAGTAGTAATACGTGGTACCTAAAAAAATATATATGCCCTCTTAGCTGACGTAAATGCTTGCTAACCCCCATGTAGTTTCCAAAATCGTAAATATAATGTTACTTGTGTTATGTATGTGTGGATCGATGGAGAGATGGAGAGATGAGTGTGGGTGTGGTCATGGGTATATGAATATGTGTGTGTGCAAGGGTGTATGAGTGTATATCATTCATTTGGGCATTATGTGCTATAAATGTCCTGAATGTGGAGATAGGAGTATTATTCACAGGGGATGGTTCTTTAATGCTAACAGAAACCACACCTTGTTCCAACAAGAACCCAAAAACTGAAATATGATTCTTGTATCGCCATTTATTTTAAGCACGTTGTGCCCATGCCACTTTACACATACTTTTCCCTCTCCTTTCCCGTTTGAGGAATAGAGGTTTGAAGTGTGTTGTTCTCACAGTTAATTCACTATACCACAACATGCGACTGATGGTATGCAAATCGGGATCAGCCACTGGATGTTGTAATGAACTATGTTAGCTCCAGATATTGACAATAATAAGTGAAAGTATGGTATTTTCTGTTGTAAATTTTGACTTGTATTATTTCATGTAGCAGTGCTAACAGGGAGAATAATAAAATGTTCAACGGAGGGTCTCACTACACATGTGTAAATGTTTAAGAGCTTGAATGATAAAGTAGTAAGTACACGCACATCAAAATACCTTTTTTGTTTGACAAATCAAAATGTTATCTTGATTAAAAAAAACTGGAGTGTTTGTGGCTGTAATAACCCGAGACGTTATAATACTTTCGCGAAACGTCTTCAAATGAAAGAGCCTTACTTATTTCTAAGGCCAATCTATAGCTGTGTGTTTTCCATGGTCTTGTATTCTAGTGGACAGCTGGAATCAAGGTAAATAATAATACCTAAAAGCAATCATCATCTATGCTTCATTACTATGATCCAATATTTGAAAATACAAATCAGATTTTGAAAGTCGTGTTTGTAGGGACTGGAACTCTAAAATACAGCTTGAATTCCCTTACTGTCTCAGAACAAAAGGATTTTATATTTGCCAGGTCTCCACCGTGGTTCGGATTCCACGTTAAACTGTAGGTCCTTCATTTCATCTCACAATCACCCTACCATTACACATTATCCTACCATTACACATTAGCGTAAGTGCGTATAACCCGAACGGGTAGTAAGACGCGGTGCTAATAATAATAATAATAATAATGATTTTATATTATTGTATGTATTCATTGTTTTATTTTTTTAAACTATAAGCTACCATCTGAAGTACTCAACTTAATAGCAAATTTACTATTTTTTGCATTTTTAAATTTGCAATTATGTTTTTTTAAATAGGTTAATGTATACAGTACATTGAGTTTCTTTTAACACTACATACACTTTTGGCAATGACCAATGTAATAGCAAGGCAAAGTGTATCGTCTCCTTTTCTTTTGTTCTGTCTGCTGTATGTGGCCCAATTTGTCAGGAGTACTGCCTCAAGTTTCCTTTCAATGTTCCACTATAACGTACTGTGGAATGTAACTAGTAAACAAAGCTCTTTTTTTTTAAAAAAAAAAGCCTTGTGCTACTACCTAAATGACATTCAAACCAAATTGGTGCAAAGTATCTGTTATTCAACATCTATTCAGCGTAGTCGTCAGCATTGTTATTGCATTTTGGGAGTAACCTTATCAAGTAGCCAATTACTAATAAAAAAACTGCTAAAATAATTCTATTTCCAAAAAGTCCACTTGAAATACCCAATGTGAGACTATTTTCTCCAGTCAGATAAGAGCATCACGTTAGTTTGCCAACATGTTAAGTTTAATTATTTAATGCGATAGTGTTATAAACATTTTTTAGCAGGTTGACACGTTCTTCGATACCTTGATGCATGTCTTGTCCTACCTGTTGATCCGAGCAACTAGTCCCCACAAGAGGCATCATATAGGATGGGAGTGCAACCATCGATCTGAGAACCACTGGCGGGGATGACAACTGCATTGCCATTTTGGTTGTGTTCACGCTGGTGGTAGCAGTAACTATGGTCTTCCTACCCTTGGCTGTCACAATGGTGGTTGTAGTTAAAGAGGTGGCATCGCGTTCAATTTGGTCTAAAACATGCAACAAAATACGAGAGATAGCTTTGGATCTAATACTTTTATTTCATAATAATTTATAACCAAGAAAACCTTTAAATGGCAAATAAAAAATAGTTACCACAGTTAAAAATAGTTGTATGTTTCGTCTTAAATGTTGGCTGAAAATTTCCAAAACTCATTAAAAAAATATTACATTGATTTATGGATGAGTATTCCAAGTCGTTTGAGCCCAACTTTTGAAGAACAAAATGTATTTAGCCATTTAGAAATATAATAAACATTAAATAATATATTGGATGGATTCCACGTCAGCGAAAAATGCTCAAGACAACTTAATCAGATTTTTTCACTATTAAAATACTTTCTCTTGGTATGAGAAAGTAAAAAATGTCTAACACAAAATTTCACTTA
>CABFVX010001384.1:54624-81773 GCA_902151425.1 Timema shepardi | reverse complement strand
ATATATATATATATATATGCATAATATAATGCAGTGATAAAATGTAACTAAATATCAAAATATAGAGTTCAATTTTTTTAATTTGTGAAAATGCAGAGTTTTTTTACAACCATGAATGCTATTCGCATATTTACACTTATTGGTTAGTAATTATGAAGCTAGAATGTATATGCAGCTTCATGAAGGAATATTAGGAAACTATTTAGGAAAAAAAATTTTTTTACCCATTCGTGATTCGAACTCTGACCTCCCCATCATCAGAAAGATAGTCAAGAGTAAACTGACGTCTTTGTTCATGTGTCCACCAGTGGTACAACCATGATTATTGTTTGGGGGTGGAGGGCTATTTGAACTGTACTTGAGGAAGGAATTACATATAAAAAATATAAACGTTAACTAAAGCAATGTTTGAATAGACTATAGATGCAACATTTTGAATAGATGAGAGTTTTTGGTGACACCCGCATTTTGCTGGTTAAAAACAAACAGTAACAGATTACCAACAAATTCACGGTTTCAACTAGGAATATTTAAAAATAAATTGTTTCTAAGATTACTTTCCAAAATAATTACATATTTTTTTAAAGTGGGGTGGAATTTGAGCCCCCTTAGAACTTAACTCTCCGTGGGTGCATGACTGCTTGACGCCCACTTTAACCTTTTTATCTTCGAAACATTTCGAAGAGAGATGGTAACATAGATATACCGTATTATGAACAGATTTGAAATATACCTATCAATAAATATTATGTATTTCAACACATAATCTCTTATTATTATTATTATTATTATTATTATTACTATTATTATTAGCACCACGTCTTACTAACCGTTCGGGTTATACGCACTTACACTAATGTGTAATGGTAGGGTGAGTGTGAGATGGAATGGAGGACCTAGAATTTAACGTGGAATCCGAACCATGGTGGAGGCTTGGCATTCCACAAACATAATCAATTAAATAAGAAATACTAAGCATTGTTTTAACACCTACTATTGATTAAATGACAGCTATTATGTCAAGATTGTTAAATTCAGATTATGCCATCATAAAATATTAGTGAATCCTTTGATTATTTATTTCTATACGCCTTTCTTTCTACCTATATTCACTTAATGGATAATTTAAATAATAAAAGTGGCTTTATTTGACAGTGGAAGAGACCTTATCTTCAACTTCGCCTTCGAATTGGGGCGTTTCAAGCTTCGTTTCACATTTAAAAAGTGACCTTCATGCACACCTACTATCTAAAAACGATAATATTTGTACAGGTATCAACATTCACTACTACTCAGCAGCACTGTGTCCAGTCAAGCTAGCCATTCACATGGTTGCAACACAACTGACATTGTAGCCATTGTAAGCGAACCCATTTTTTTATTCGATTCATGGGGTTGAGAACATTACTATACTCCCAAATATGTGTCAAACTTTTTCGTTACACCATCGCCCACCACCCCTTTTTTCTCAGACGCTCTCTCTGAGCCACCAGGATGAATGACATTAGTGGTTAGTTTATGGTTCTTAAACCAAAAAGTCATAAATCTTACTTGTCTATCTAGTACCGCATGAGTTTCTTCCGCCTCGCAGAATAACACCTCTCTGAAACAGTCTCAGCACGCGTTAGCAGATTATTTTTTTTAGCATCGCATCTTACTATTTGTTCAGGCTAAACGTATGAGTACTAATTACTTTAATGAGTTAAGGATGAGAAAGGTTGAATTTATATAATGTGTATTCTCATTTGTGTGGAGGGAGAGTGGAAAACTATTTTGTAAAAACAACCGTCAGTACCCCAAACCGGGACTCAAACCCCGATCTCCCTGTCATCGGAAGTCTAGTATAACATGAGAGTGACTCCTTAGAGCATGAGGCTACCGAAGTTTATGATTAACTCTAATTAACAAAATCATAGCTACCACTGCTTGACGATAATCTGAGTCCTGGGACATTATCTGGTGTCAAGTTCTCACTAACATCTGTCATTCACCATTTGTTGCTGATGGTTCTATCCTTAAGAGAAAAATAGAATGTTTCGACCTGTTAAAATGCGTGGCAAGCAGTTTCCGTATGGTTGATTCACGTTAGTTATTATTATTGTTATTATTACTATGTGTTCTAGCTTACGACAGTTCCATTCATTTTGTCAGTGACCAAGACCACCAATGCGCTGTAAGCCCTGTCCTCTGCCTCCTCCTTCAGCTCCCAATTTTTCTTTCTTTCATTCAAGTCATCCAATATTTAAATCCTATTTCTTCTTAAGCATCTCTTTCCCTCAATCTTGTCTTCGATGTCTTCGTTAAGAAGATGGTTCCTCCTAAGGAGGTGTGCGATCCAGTTTACTTTGTACCGAAAAATCACAATCAATGTCACCCTTTCTGTCAACCTAATCTACACAGGTCTTCTTCAGCATCACATTTCAAAGCTTTCCAATTATTTCTTTTCCATCTTCCTGATAGTCCAAGTTTCAGGTACATACCTACATACATACATATTGTACAATAGTTTTAAAATGTTAAGTTTTACAATAAAATAATAATCCTGTGTCCTTTGTAGATTGAGTGAATTTCATTTTCTAACTGCTGGTTGGTCCCACCACACACGATCATCAGCCTTGTTATCTCCTACCATGCACCTTCAGTCTTACCCATTTTGTTGCCGTCGATATGTTTTCTATAGATTTTCTTATGCCAAATAATGCGTATTTTCTAAGTTCGCCCTCAATTGCTGAACTTAGAGTACTCCATGAAACACTTTGCTGAGTCTGGCTTTCTAAACATAAAATCAGTGGGTGACGGTACCGCGCATTTAATTTTTATATATTTGTATGAATATCTACCATATTTGAATTTTCTCTAAACTGCTGCGTCTACTAGAAGAGGTTGGGTTCTCAGCTTACTTTAAACCTCTTTAATATAAATAGATCCCTTTACAGAGAGTATGTAGTATTATTACAACCCAAGAAAAATCCCGAAGTTTATTAACATCAATTGGTACAGAACAATCCAAATCTGCACGTGTTTTTGTCTAATCAGTAGCCACACCAGTTGTTTGAAAGAGATATAATTTCAATGGTTTTAGCTTCAGGAAAGTTTCCTACCTAACACTTCACGAAGCTTATTTATGTGCTTCTCAAATGTTCTTCCGATTATAGTGACATCATATAAACACACAAAAGCCGTACTTACTGTTAGAACTAGATCAATCAATCTTTGTTACGTGCTCGGTTTATTACAAACTTTTGAGATAAGTACTCTGCCCTATCCGGGAAATAATAGGGTTTACAGGGAGTATATAAGATAGAATAGGTAGCAATACTGAGATGGTATGATCATGTAATGATGATGGAGGGAAAGTATGCCAAACAAAAATTATAGAAAATTATGAAAATGAAGTATGTTGGGAAAATACCGCAAGGGAGGCCAAGAAAAGAGATGGGAGAAGCAGATGTGTATATAGGTCTACGTATATGGATAAGGATGCGAGAAATATAAAGCTAAATACAAATTGAACATGGTTAATTTTCTATTAGTAGCTCACATAATATTTATATTATAAATATTCTTTAATTACCCTCTTTATAATTACTGGTCTACATTAAAAAATTAGCATCTCGTCTTACTACCCGTCAACGCTATACGCTTATATACTAACTACGCTAATGGGTTAGGGATTAGGAAGGCTATATGTATAGGAAATGTACCCATATTTGCGAGGACAATGAATGTAAAACCATTTTGGAAAAACCACCCTCAATACACCTGATCAAATTTCTAGTTTCGATCTTCCCGCCATCGGTAGTCTAACATACTGTTAGAGTGGCAAGTTAGATCACGCGGATATCAAAGTCGGTTTACATAAATTCCTTTGCAGAGTTTTGTGTAACAGATATTTGTATAACTAGTCCTAGTATAAGAATTTTTAAATTGCAGACTAGCTAATGTTATAGAACCACCCATTTTATATGAGTGAATGGAACTGAAATTTTATAAATGTGATAAAACAAGTTCATGGGAGTCATTGCAGTGTCGTTGATTATTTAGATTTTAAATGATGATTTCCACATATAAATACCTCTGAGTTTCGGTTTTATTATATGAACAACCCTTCCACAGTGCACTTGAGAGGGGTTAGGTAATACGCGTAATATGGTCACAGTAGACTGTTGAGCGATATATTATGTTTGTGTTTGAAAGAGAGCGAGATATATAGATAGCATGGGGCTTATAAGGGTTGGGGGCAGAAGTTCAGGTGCGGAAAACGTCGAGCGATCATCGGATAAGAAGGGGGCAAGGTTAGGATAGCTACTAGGGGTCAGCGCCAAGCCTACTCTGTGCGCTACTGATTCTCTCCGACCCTTGCGCGTGATTCATCGTGAGTGCGACTATCTAACCGCATCAGACCACCATATATCTCACAGCAGACAAGATACCGGTCGACCACTCGCTGTAGCGAGCCCACGTGCTCCCAAGACGTTAATCACTGACTGTAATAAAAATAGCAATCGTTGAATAAAAAGGGTGTTGGGAAGTCTGAGCTTTCGGGTGCGAGAAACGGTGACAAGGACATTGGGAACATTTAAGGTTTGCTCATACAAATTACAAAATTAGTATTCAAGTGCGTGAATAGGGGGTAGTGTGATGCGTTATTTGTACTTGCGTGTGTTTTGTGACGGTGGTGCGCATGTGCGAGAGGGGGTGACGGCTTGCTTGTATGTGTTGGAGGGACGAGCAAACAAAACTAAGCCAGGGGTGGACCCACGAGTACAGAAACGCAGAGGCCAGAATTAGCCATCCTTTGTGACGGTCTTGGTAAAATTTACGTCAGAAATCTTTCAAAAACCGTATTACCACCCACTTCGATGACCGTATGGTCTAAGGGGTCACTCTCGCAATAGACCAGTCTTTCACTGACAGGGAGATTGTGGTTCGATTGTTGGGTGTGCTGAGGGTGGTTTCCCTAAATGGGCTTCCACTCTCCCCCATGCAAAAGCGGGCACACTTACTCTAAATTCAACCTTCCTAATTGGTAACACATCAGCGTGATTGGTACATAAGCGTATAAACCAAACGGGTACTAAGACAAGGTTTTGAAAAAAAAGAATGTATTAATTCAATTCATAAGATACTTGGCACATTTCATATTCAAAATTTATGACTCCATTTTACCCCTCCCCCGTATCTTCCCAATCCACTGGATTGTACCAAGTTCAGGTAGATAATACAGTTTGGAACAGTCTTCACATCGTAGTTAGGTTTTTTGTATTTTACTTTTAAAAAATATTGATATGGATATCAGTGAATACATTTTATCCTATTTTAAAAGAATACAAAAAAAATTGAGAATTAACTAGAACTTATCCTAAATTTATTGTTGTCAAGTGAATAATGCAATGCAGTCCTTAGCAGACTTGTAGCCCTGGGAAAACCTCGTTTGTGTGGTCCCCAGTTATATGCCCCCCCCCCCTACACACACACACACAAAGTTAATTTTTGTTTAATGTTATTACAGTAGTTCGCACCTACAAAATAATTTTCAGCCTATAAAATAATAAGGAAATGCCCTAAGCTATTTTTTTTATTTACGTTATATTTGTGCTTTCAATAAACGACCCACTGATAATAAGTAAATGAGGCACCAACGCTTCTATCAATAGATAGTGATGCTTGGTTACAGGGAAGCAATACCCACCCCTCAACAGTACAGTCTAGGAGTCGTGGTTGGCTATATAACACCTCTCTTTTGTTCCATTCTAATATTATTTTACTTCTACGTTCTTACATTTCAGTGACTCAGTTAATTGGTGGTCTTGTTTGCACATTATGCTCCTGTTTAAATGGCAGTTCGGTTTAGACTTTCGGCTAGTGATATGTGAAACAAGAATCACCCATTTAATTAAAGTTAAGGTGGGAGTGAAGGGGTCTGCCACTTTTTACAATAATATGGTATGGGTTTCAATACTTTTTATTATTTTAGATGCAAAAGGAGAGGGAGGGGCAATCGCCTCAATCCCCCCCTTTCTGTATCCATCATTGACTACAAGAGAACCTAAATCAATCCCAAGTAGGAACTAAAGATAATTTAAAATGTATGTAGACCCTATATGTAATATAATATGTAGTAGATTTCTTGATGCAAGAGATGTGTGTTGATGTACAAGATTAGGTTAGCGTGTAAAACATTAGTAGATATAGCGTTCTACCTAGAATGTTAACGTTGCCTACTTAAAATATTAGCATAAAAACAATATTTTAAAAAGTGAATGTATTTTTATCTCGGCGACCAATTAATATATACTTTAATCTCCAATATTGATTAAATACAAAGCCATATCTTTCGGAAAAGAATTACTTAGCTGATGTAGCTGGCTACAAACTAATTATGGTCACACGCCAGCCCAAATACCCCCTTTACCAAGCTGATACCCCTCCTAAAACAAGCCAACCCTAGGAGTTTTTCAGTATTCAGCACTTCCTTAGAATGTGAATTTGTTATCAACCGCTTTGATGGCCGCATGACCTAGATCGCCACTTTCGCAATATACTAGACTGCTGAAGACTGGGAGATTGCGGTTCGATCCCATTTGAGTGAGATGAGGGTGGTTTTTCCTAAATGGTTGTCCACTCGCCCTCCATGCAAATGCGGGTGCACTTCGTCTAAATTAAATTTGTCTATACTCTAATGCATTAATTAAATCAGTGCATAGGTGTATAACCCTAGTGGGTAGTTAGACGTGATGCAATTTTTTTTTTATCCTGGCTGCTATTATATTGCGATAGACACAAGAACATTTTATTTTTGGATCTAATATCTATAGATGATTTAACACACTTTATTAATACACTCTGACATCAACACATTTCAAACATAATTTAATATGAGACACATTATTTCGGTAGTGCACCTGCCTTATAATATATATGTATCACAGTGGTACACCCATATGAAGGTAAGGCCAAAGTGAAAATCACCCTCCCCTTCCTTTTCATGAGGCCACAAATATTTTTAATACAAGTTTTAAAATAAGTGAAGTAAATCTATTATATAGACTCATAATAACGTGGTGTGAAATTAATAGGGTGTTTTCTAAGATCAGATTAAAGACACGATAAAAAAGATAAACACTAACCCAGGTTTAAAGTTACCCTTAAATTAGTTTAATAACTCCCCACCCTCACTCTCCGTGAGTAACGAAAATGCAATCATTAAAAATGTGCCTTGTTTCCGTTCTGGGCTATATAAGTTGTTTTTATCGTAAATTTTATGAGTAAGATTAAGACATTAATAAACTTAAAATAATAGGCTGCGTTAGTAAAGTTAATATTTTGAATTTCTATTATCATGAAGAATATTTTAATCATGCTCATATTTGTTGCATGACTTATTTTTGTCATAATATATAAACATCACTGCCCATTTAAATTGTTTTAACTTTAGAAAATGTGTTTGAACCAAATTTAAAGAAGATTTATGACTACCCTTTTACTGTTTATAAAATGTATAAAGATCTCCTAACATTGTATATGCAGTATTTTGTTAGTTATACAATCTTTGATGAAAATACCCTACCAATATTTGTCTAGAGCCTCTTGATATAATGATAAACCTATAAATAGCAACGTGTGTTATAACTGGATAGGACATTTTTTGAAACACATTCATTATCCTAAGTAATGGATCAACAATAGTAATGCTTCAGCGGGTACTGACACGTTATTTATTTATTCTAGTCACAGCTTCAAGTCTGGATTCACTCGATCCCAGACTAGAAGAACTTTGCTTCAGAGCCCACCTCTACCTCTTTTACTTTATTTCCATTTTCCCTGCCAGTGGAAAGGGATCTCCTCTCCCACTCTGGTTCCTCATCTGAACTCCTGCTCCTCGTACGAACTTGACACGTTTGTATATAGGTTAAGTTTTCAATTTCTATAAAATTATAATCTGAAGGGTAAGTATGAGGAGTAATTTGATGGTATGAGAGTTAATAGATAGTATAGAGTCATTGCAGTGACATTAGTTAAAAGATAGAGTGAGGAAATCATGGTAATAAATTCTAATATGGAAAGTCAATTATAGCTTTCTTGGTGTGGTGATATCCCTATGAAAATATAATATGTTTTAAATAATTATTAATTGGTAGTCTTTGCTTTAACAAGCATATTTAAATGGGTAAAACTAAATAAAAGTCATTAGAACGCATTAAGATATTAGTTTAGATTGATTACTCCCTCATTGGTAAGTATTAATCCAAAGAATATCTTGCTTGTTAACTATTATCAACAAACATGTTGAAAGGAAAATAAGTTTTTGGTCTAATCAAACTCTGACCTTGCATTGTTGGCATCACATAAATAGTGCCATAGTGAAACAATAACAAACACTAACCATACGTTCACTTTCCCTGGGAAATATTAAATCGAGGCATAAGTCATCATAGTACAGAGTACCGTAAACTTGCTATATTTCGTGATTATATTTGATGATCGTCCATCTATCTATGATATCAAACAAGATCAAGTGAGAATCTAAAAGGTAAATTAACTGTGAAATTTTCGGCTCGATCACCTCATGCATTTAATAAGCTAAACAACGAAGGAACTTTAGCACTACACTGTTATAAATTAAGTCTTTCCTGGTGGGACCCACTGGTAATATATTTATAGTAAAAACTGATAATAAATGGAATTTTTAATGTGATAACATACTTACAAATATCTGTTTCAATAAGGATCCGTAGGGGTAGTAAGAAATTGTAATTTTGCGTGAGGGCACAAATGTATCCCTTTTACACTTAGAGCTCCCAACCAGCCTCCCATAGCGTTGGTCTCAAGAATCCTATTATATTTAAGAGCCTCGCTCATTTATTTACTGTTACCTGTATGCCTGGTCACTACAAAAACACATTTGAAATTCCCACCAATAATACCGTTACTGATGCTAGAGCCTCTGTCAAAGTGGGATTGAACCAAAATATGCGTGCTACAGGCAACAAAAAGGAATTTTGAGGTTTTAAGTCTGTATTTACTAGGGAACAAGAACAGGAAATCCATAACCATCTACGATGAGATGGAGATGAGATTTTTTGGTATGACTATTAAGGATCTGCAAAGTTCTGCATTTGAACTTGCTGAGAAGAACAACCTTCCTTCCACATAATATTAATAACGATATCAGGATGGCTGGAAAAGGGTGGATCGCTGGTTTCCAGAAACGCTATCCAAAGTTAACTATAAAGTCGCCTGAGCCAACTTCTTCAGCAAGAGCTAGTGGTTTCAACAAGGTTGCAGCTAAGACATTTTTGGACATCCTGATCGAGGAAACAGGCAAACACAATTACCCAGCCCATCGAATTTTCAATGTTGACGAGACTGGGCTCACTACAGTCCAGTATAAAAGCTCAAAAGTTATATCTCTAAGGGGTATACGACCGGTTGGGTCTCTCACCTCAGCCGAAAGAAGGGTTTTGTTTTCTTTGGTAATGTGTATGTCAGCTGGGGGCATCTACACCCCCCCCCCCTTTCATTATCTTTCCCCGGGTTCGGATGAAGGCTGAATTAACGGATAGAGCTCCTTCTGGGACTGCATTTACTTGCCACTCTATTGGATGGATGCAGGCAGAGATTTTTGTAATGGTTTATGTATTTTCTAATGTATGCTAAACCCACAGAAGATGATCCAGTATTGTTGATATTAGATGGGCATAGCACTTATACTAAAAACATTGAGTTCATTAGGCTGGCCAGGGCTAATGATACAGCTGTGGTGTGCATACCACATCACTGCAGCCATAAACTGCAGCCCTTGGACGTTTCTTTCATGGGGCCTCTGAACACTTTTTACAGTCAAGCAATCGAACGGGCTAACAGTGACGAAATTTCATGTGAGTCGTTTTCTTGGGGAAGCCTAAATGAAGGCTGCTGTTCCACTTAATGCAGTGAATGTATTTAGCAAATATGGCATTGAACCCCTCAATGAACACATTTTCTCAGAAGAAGACTTTTCTGCAGCAGAAGTAACGGAAATACCACTTCCACGAGCTGCCATGGCATCAGCAGTAAATGCTATAGAGCCACCACCCACCGACAGGACTGCCACTCCTTCTATGAAAGCTGGATTGTCGAGCAGTAATACCTCCATCCTAAATAAAACTTATAATCCACAACCAGGGTCATCATTTTACATCCACCCTAAGTATGTTTCCCCTTTGCTTAGTGTATCTGAAGCAAAACGTAAAAGCAATGCGTGGAAGAAAGGTTATACAGCGTTGTTGTCAGGAAGTCCTTATAAAAATGATCTGTTAGCCGAGAAAGCTGGCAAGGAAGCAAAAGAAAAAGCGATGAAACGGAAAATAGCTGCAGAAAAAAAGAATGCTAAGTCTATTTAAAAAAATCCGAAGAAAAAAGCTAAGAAACCCCGGGTCGACACTGGTAAAGAAAATCCGTTTGAAGACATCGATGATGACTACAATTCAGAATGTTTACATTGTTGTGAAAAATGTTCAGCTTCAACTTCCAATGAGCGTTGGATTCAAGTGCTAAGAATGTGGTTTGTGGGCCCATCAACTGTGTGATGGTGTTAGAGAAGAGGGCAATGGATATTTATGCGAAACTTGTAGCTAAACTCACTAAAAATGACTTTCCTTTAAAAAAAACTTATTTTATAATAGGTATTTTTGTAAAAAAAACCATAATTTTATTCAACATGTTTCATTTTTTTTTTACTTTAAATAAGTAAACATTTCCTTAAAATATTTTTTTTTCTAATTTAAAACCCGTTTTCTCACTTTCTTTACCACTTTTCAGCTATGTGGCCATTATGCCCTACCCTTGTAGGCATATTAGCCGCTTAGGTAGTTTTTGGAAAATTGATTATTTAAGTACTTTTCCTTTTTCATTAAATCTTCAAAATAACATATATTAAAGTATTAGCATGGAAATACATAAGGCTATCAATTTATTCCATTTGTGCAAGACTACCCAAGTAGATGTTCTCAATTTTTAAATAAGAACAGTACTGACTGTTATATATCAATGATATCCCATGCACAAATATGGATTTTCAAAGTTATAAAACCATATTTACTCGCAATAAAGAATTTGTCACATATAAGACCCACCTAAGCTTTTAAAGAGAAAGGTAAGAAGATATTAAAAAATACTTTTCCTCGCATATTGGACCTAACTTCTCTTTAAAATGATTTTTTAACGCCAGCTGAGAGAATGAAAAAGAAAAACCTATAAAAAATTCTAAATCAGACTGATCATAGTAAAAATAAAAAGGTTATAATCGTTTAGTACTTAAATATTACATTTAGAAGCGTGTATTCATCAACACTAAAAACTGTTGTTGTCAATAAAGGTATATTGAAATTGGCTTGTCTAAAATTATTTCATGCTCAAGATCAAATATTGGTAACGTATTCCCACATATTCGAATTTTATGTAATGTCAGCTACAATCTCATCATTAGAATTATTATGTAGTTCAATTTAAATAAATATGCATGACCTTGAAATACCTAAAAAGTTACATTGAGAAAACAAGTTTTTCTAATCATAATATTTGAACTAATAAAAACAATTTATGTCTCTCACAAACCTATTTTGTATAATCAAAATCAACGGAAATATTTTAGTTGGGCAAGTTGAAATGGACACTCCACACATTAAAATACATTCCATTTCGACATTAAAAAGTTTTCATCAAGATCACTTGAAACCAAAGTGTAATTGTATTATAGGTATGGTTTTCCATGATAATCGGGGCATGTAAATGCTCGATGAGAACCACTAAACAAGCGTGGTTCATGGGTTTTTTCCAAGCCGATCAATGCTTAAGCTGCCTGTAGTAGTAATTTATTTCCTTTAATTCAATATCAAACTTATTATTTTCTTGCCCTGGCAACAGTCCACGAGCTACTCTTGTCATTCCAATGTTGTATACCTATAAATATGTCTTGATGAACATAAAGTCTAAATAAAAATTCAGAAGCATAATATGCATAAGTGTACTAACAAGTTAAATAAGGTGGCATCGTATTTTATCACTATTAATAGTTGTTAGTTAATTCTTAAACAACTAACAAATTCGAGAAAAGTTAGAACATATAGTGTTAATCTATACTGGCAGTGTCGATAGTGTTTGGTCAACTCGTCTATGCAATATCAGATTTTAAATATGACATTTTATCAACTTGAAATATGAAACCTTGAGTGAAACTAGGATATTTAAAATCAATAATTCAGGGCTTATAGGGAAATACAAGAATATACATAACAGTTTCAATTGAGACATCATCTCAACTAAATATTAGTCAAAACATAGCATGTTGGGTAGAGTTGTATGTTTGTACGTAAATATTTTCACACGAGTTAAGAGAATATGTGTATATATTGGTTTTAATATATATATATATATATATATACAGAGAGAGAGAAACGATTTGGGTAAACTAATTTATTTAGCTGATTAGTCTTGTTGCATCCAGAATAGATTCATGGTATTTTTCAGTTAACTTTAAGAAACCAGAAACATAAAAAATCTGCTAATCCACCCACTTTAATATCAATAACAAAAGGGATACAGAGAGTGAACAGTCACTAATCCATGAACCAGAAACATGGAACAAAATAGTTCCATGAACTGTAATTATACATTATTATCTATAATAGGAGGAACTCAGAATGTGAACCTACAATACCCAGTTGACAAAAACTAATATTATTTAAAATGCCAGTGTCAACAGAAACTAGACCATGTTCGAGGATGTTAGGTGTGAACTAACACAGACAAGTACACGCAGGATAAATGACTCAAAATGCCAATACAATATCACATAATCAATCCACGCCTATCTATTCTGCTGTCGAAGGAGTGTACTTTTCTTATTATTACTGGTAAACCACCCATGGCACATCTTCACAAGGCTTTTTCTGTTCTCATCTTCACACCATGACTGACAAATTCAGAGATTTAACGTCATACTTATCACACCCTCTGTCCTTTCTCACCCTTCTACCCCCTCCCCCCTGTGACGTCACACACATCGTCCACTTAAGATCCATTGTTCCAAAACCGGCGTGTATGCTAGTCTAATGAATAGATCTCAAGCGCTGCTTGTTATTCCAAAGACGGCTTATCCTGATTTACTTATTTGTTTTTGGAACATATACAAGCAGCATTGTGCTGTGGTATTTTTTAGCTACAGCAAATCTTTCCCTTCGGCACCCAGTATTACGTAATTCTAACTATATTTGCCAATTTTCCGTTTTATCTCATAATCTAAATATAGTGTGAAAACACATTAAATGTATACTCTTGGAGTGGCCACTCTATTGGTAGAAGCTAGAAACACCACTTGATAAGTAGGTTTAGCAACATGCATAATTTCCAAAGAAATTCCTGATTATGTAAACAAATGTAACAACTTCAGCAATTTATGCAATGATCGAACCAGTTATTAAAGAAAAATACGGTGAAATTGAGGTTCGGAATTCAGTCGGGAGTACTAAGGGTGGTTTTTTCAAAACTTATTTCCACTTCCCCTCCACGCAAATACTGGTACACCTCCTATAAAGTAACCTTCCTAATCCCTTAAACCATTAGCGTAATTTGTACATAAGCGTATAGCCAAAACGGGGAGTAAGACAATGTGCTAAAATAACTGTCAGTATGGTATAGCATCACTTGTACCTTTCTTATTATTTGAAACATTGAATTTAGATTTACCAAGACCATCGTGTAGCTATAACACTTCTTTCTAATAGTAGAATCCATCTTATTACTATAAATTGGACAAATCATCTTACCCTACCCATAAGGAGAACATAAATATATAGTCTATAATATATTATACAGATTTAAAATCTTTTCTGATAGTTAATAAAGCTACTAGATATATTGGTATCTATTTATATACTATGGATTTTATTCTGCAGCTCTCAATATTGGTATAGGGTTTTACTTTAAAAAGCTGAAATCAAGACACATGACTTTTTTTTTGTCAAGGTAGATTGTTCTAGGAAATATTTTATATTATCATATTATCTAGGAGGTTCTTCAATTCGTGGCTAAGTCATAGGTACGGCATTTGCATAGGTGAAAAATTGTCGGAACAACAGCACCATTTGTTAACTAACTCAATAAAATACACCATTATAGTGAATTTACAATAAGGCGCTGGCCTGATTTGACCTAAGGTAGTTTCCCCTCCAACGATGACAATATCATATGCGAAATTCATAATTCGGTAATAGTATTCGACTTTGATCTAGGAAATTCTTTATGTGTACGTGTATATGTTACACCCCAATAGTTAAACTACCCAGTTCATGAATTGGGCGAATTTCCGCTCATTCCGTAAACTGGCTTCGTAAACGGGGTAAATGGGATGAAAGGGGTAAAAATGGCAAAACGGGTTAAAGGGGCAAAAGAGGTGCAAATCAATATTATTATAATAAAAATACAAGGGTAAAAACTTAGAGAATAATAAAAACGTCAAAATATGCAAAAGAGTGCAAAAAGGTTAAAGGGCAAAAAGGGTTAAAATGGCAAAACGGGTAAATAGTACTTTTACGTCAAAACATTTGTTTGAAGAACTATTTTAATCAAGGCAATTTTTTTTCAACACAATACTTACACACCTAGCTTTTAAAAGATTTTGGTCCAAACTTTCACAAACATGTGTTTTAATAATATATATATAAGCCAATCGAATAGAGCATTGAGATTTTCATTTACTGTTATGGGAACGCGTAAAATAAACACACATTCACTTTTAAGATTTACTTTAATTTATAAAGCATATACTAATATTATTGTGGCTAAATGAGAATATAAAATAGAAATATCTTTATTTGACGGAGATATGTCCCCCAAGATACTCAATAAATAATAAATAGTATTAAAATATTTTAAATTGGGGTACTAAGCTATTAGATCTAAACATTTATTCTAAAAAAATTTATTAACAAAGTCAATATTTAGGATTACACTAAAAACTAAATACTATATGTTTTGTAATTTATGTTTCATGATTAATGATTAGGAATGGCAAGTGACAAAATATCTAGTCTTATGCTGTTGCCATTAAACAAAATAGGCATTTTAAAACGCTTTTAGTCCGATTCTGTAGTTCAGTCAGTAGCGAGTCGGTTTATTAAATTAAGGGTCCCGTGTTCGATTCCAGGCAAGGCCGAAATTTGTTATTATTTGTGAATTATGGATTTCCGTTTAACAGGGATGAATCTTCGGCGGGGATCTGGGTGTTGTGTTTGTTTTAGATTTTTAAGTCAATTTATAAGTCGGGTGAGACTATATAATCACTTGGTTCAAAATAGTGCAAGTTAAGATAACTCAAATAAATAAAATAAATGGTATGGAACTCCACACGGACTTTCTTGCTCTATTGTTTGAAAATTGAGATATTTACTCAAAACTAGTAATATATGTGAAATAAAATAATATACATAGTAAACCCAAACATAAATTGCACTATACTTATGTACAACTTTCTTTTAGTCCCGGTTTTAAATTTTATAATTTTGTTTTTAAAGAATTAATGCCCTCATTTGTATGTTTGGACCGATAAAAAAAGATCAGTGTTGGGTCCACAAGGGTCAATACTTCATATTAAAATTTCAACTTCCGATTAAAATTGTCGACATTTTATTAAGTGTTGCAAATCTTCATGCCATCGCATTGCTATTAAATTCCTCATTTATAAATTTTGACCAATAAAAAGTGTAAATATTGACTCTTGAGTATAAAATGGATATAGATCACTGTTGTACAAACATTTCTCCTAAGAGGTTTAAGGAAAAACAACATTTACTTTTAGAGACTTACTTATATTTAATTACTCTATGGTATTGGATAATTATTGCGTTAAAAAATGAAGTAGTATATCTTTACAACTAAAGCTCACAAAATTGTATTAATATATTTGCCATTATCTAAGAAACTGTTGGATTTATAAAAATAGATTTCATATAAAAGTTTTTAATTTTTAATAGTACTACAATTTTGCAATGATATGTTATTTAGTATCTCAAATAGTTTCGGAGATACGGAAGTTTATGCTTCTGTAATGTACCCTAAAATTCATTTACAAGGTAAAATGAAAATAGCCAGTTTATTTATAATCTTAATCAACACCTAGATACGATTTTAATCAAAATCGTTAGTCGATTTTGAGAAAATCGTTTTTTTCTCTTTTCGCCCTTTTTTAAACTGCTCTTAATTTTAAGTTTAAACAGACACACAGACAGTTGTAATTGCAAAAACCATTTTTTAGGGTATGGGGGGGGGAGGGGGTCTTGAAACGTCGACATCCATCAACATTTCAGGTTAGATTTTCTTTTGCGGTCGCAATACTTTTACATTTTGTGCTCGAAAAGTTAAAAAAATACATATATTTACGTATAGCTGGAAAGTTATTGGTTTTATAAAAATATGCTTCTTACAAAATATTTTTATTATAATGAGACCTACATATTTTAACGATAAGTTATTTCATATCTTAAACAGTTTAGGATATATTATAAAAAATGAGAATTTACGCATCAGACCGGAGCCCTTAAAGTCCTTTTGCCGAAATATTGAGAGATGCAATTTTGTCTGGAATATTTATAAATGTTTAGAAATGAAATTTAATCAAAATCGTTAGAGCCAATTATTAGAAAATCGACCTTTTCTTTTTTTGCCCTTCAGTAAACTACCCTTAATTTTAGGGTTAGATATCCAATTCCAAAAATCCCTTGGGTCAGCCTTATGAAAACCCTAGATACCAAGTTTTAGCCCGATCGGTAAAATAGTTTAGGCTCTAGTTGGAAGTACAGCTAGACAGACAGACGGAAACTCAAAAACTAATTTTTTGATTCGGGGGGTCATGAAACGTCAAAATTCATCAAAATCTTCAGTTAGATTTTCTTGACGACCACAATACTTTCTTTACCTGTAAGATAGTGAGAAAGTAAAAAATTAAAGTAAAAAATTAGCAAGAAAACCATTTTTATAAGAAAGCCAGAAAAAATCGTAAATCACTATCAAATTTTATCTTAAGTGGCGAAGGCTACTGGACAATTTTAAAATAAAATAAAATATGACCATCTTACTTAAGGGCTGGCCCAAATCAATCAAAACATCTGTAAAATTTACAGTGGTAGAACCTGGCTACCAATTATGTATAAAACTAGATTTTTTTTTCACATTTAATGTATACATTTTAGTAATAATATTCTCGTAGTAGTTTTAAACATTACTAGAGATGTTTAGCCTAATGGGAAATAAAATGTTCAATAAAAAGTATTTTTTGAAAAAGACTCATTAAATTAAGTAAAAAATATTGTCTTTGAATGTTTGTTAAGGACGTTGTCCAAGGCAAAAAGATGTCGATATAAGCTAGCATAAAAGTATAAAATCTAATTTAAAGAAGCAATTAGTTCAAATCCTTGTTACTCCAAAGTGTAATTATTGCGATGCATTTTATAACAACACAGGGCCAATGTTTTTCAATATGTTTAAACTATACCTAGAATATGTTATTCTCCCAATCGTCTTCCTCCAATAACTGTTTTCCTTTTGTTAATGCGGCATCCACTCAACCTAATGAAACGTTCTTTGGACGTTTTATAGAAATTAGACTTAGATGTACACGAAGAGAATCCCAGTACAAACCCTGGAATATTTTACAGATGTGATGATGATAAGAGTCAATCCATTACAAACTTCACAAGTTATGCTCTTGATTCTTACAGTTTTTATAAAAATAAATCATTCTTGAAAAAAAGTTGAATGTTAAATAAGAAAATATGAAATTAATTATATTAAGCACACAATTTATTGATTTCAATCATCCCTAAATATTAATGCTATTTTAATTGTAATAAAGTGTGTTTTGAATATATTTTTTAACATTTTACATTTATGTTGAAAAACCTATACTTTGGGTAAAACAAACTCTTGTTTTAAATAAATAGAATGTTTTAGACCTTTTAACAATTTCATTATACCTAAAACATATTTAACGTGTTTAATGACATTTACTGTGGCTACACTAACAAATAGTTAAAAATTCAATTCAAAGCGGTAGTATTATTTAAATAGAAATAAAGAAAGTAAAGAAGGCTTTCAACCATGTTTATTTCGGAAAAGATAAAAAAAGGTTCGTTAGTTAAATTGTTTCCCATTAAAAAAATGCTAATAATAATACAAAAATCATTTGAACGCCATTAATTTTAATCTCTTGTGACAATCTCGTATAGTACAATTTGGTTTAATTCAGCAGTTCTTTCCTTTCGTAAAGTATAAAATATTGATGATTTTCTTATTTCACATACCTAATGAATAGACAAATCAATTTCTATTTTTGACTGACGATTGCATTTAGCCTTAGTTTTTGCGGTTCCTTTCAAAATTTATCTTGGATGGAAAATTCGAGTCCTGAAAAACAAAGGTATGGTTATGTACACTTAGTTTTCCCTGAAAGGTAGCAGACCTACCTTTACCGATTACAGAATGACCCTATCGTATAATCTACACCAGAGTTTGGTAGAGGGTCCATCTAAAAGACATTTTCAGTCAATCGTGTAAGAAATCTACTTCGCCCTTAAAATTTTATCTTTGCGTCTTATAAAATCACAAATACATTTAGTACTTTCAAATAATCTTGGAATGTGACCAAAATTCATTTTATCTGTTATAATCGGTAATGTTATAAGAATTTTAAATAGTCTAGTATTGTTTTCCATAAGGATGCGGATATAGGTATCTGAGCAAATATTGAATTTAAGGAATAAATATAAGATAAATACCATAAAAAAACAAAAGTAAAGTAGATAGTATGGTTGCCGTTGCCCTTATATTAAGTCTTTAAGTTCAACAGGGGATCAAAAAGGTTGCTGACCCCTGACCTACACCATAGTGTAAAATACTTCGAGGTAGGGTTACTACCTTGATTGACGAAATTATGGCCCTGTCCTATAAAGTATACCATAGTGGAACTATGCAGGGTAATAGAAGGGAAAAGTTATGTTTTAATTATTGATGTACGCCAACGTGTATTTACGTATTTTAGTATTACCTACTATGTACCCTTGGCTAAAACCGAAAGGTATCAGGCTTACCTTGAGTGATACCACTATTCCATTATGCGTAGAGGCAGCATTAGCAGATATTGTTCCAGCAATAAATATTAGCTTAGCTAAGGGTGTCCAAAATGTATAAAATTATAGATATTGTTTTATTTTAATTCATACACATAATACTCACGACAAAAATCATTAATAGCTTATAATTTTTTTTCCTGTACCCACTATTATTGAATCAAGGGAGCTCTAAGATTAAAAAATTGTAATATAGTTTAACAGGGTTAATTAATTTGAATATTTAGGAACAATTTCAACTAGCAACAAAAATATTATAATGCTAACTAGTATAATAATACAGTGGGAAAATGCATGCTACTACTCGATCAGTAAGTTGTTGATAACTCACCTAAAGTCAATGAATGTAAAACTGAGAATATACAATACAATACTTTTACTGGTTATTCCTTATGGGTGTGAAACGTAATCTCTTACCTTACGTGACGAAAACAAAATTAGGGTATTCGAAAAAAAGAAGCTTAGGAAGATATATGGTCCAAAAAGGAATGAGGGCTCTGGGGAATGGAGGAGGTTACATAGTTATGATCTACAAAACCTGTATGCTTCACAAGGCATTGTTAGGATAATAAAGTCTCGTATATTACGGTGGTCAGGACATTCAACACGAATCTATGAATCTAGAACCGTGTTCAGGGTACTATCGAAAAAAAGATAGGTTGCTAACTTTTTTAAGTGTGGCAATTAACTTTCGAGTTCTTAATGCCATAGAATAGGTAGGTAAGTAATTACAGCATATTTGATTACTAAAAAACGAAAAAGATAATCGTACACCCTTAATATAGTTTCTAAAATCTACAAGAGATAAACAACACTATTAAAGTAAAATGTCGATCTTTTATTAGTTAAAATAACAGTTAAAAAATGAACCCACTTGATCCTGAAATGGTTCAGCCGAAAAAGGTCAAAATCCAAACCCATGGTTGTCTGCAGTAGTAGGGAGGAAATATTTTATAACAAAATTTTGTGTAATGTAGAAATGTGTGATTAATTATTTTATAATCTCTACCGGATGAGAGGTTAAAACAGGCTTAACTAAAATATCTTCACGAAGGTTTAAGCTTGAACCAAGCTAGCATATGACTCTAATGATGAGGGATGGTATTGTTATGATCGGCTGTACTGGGGCTGATTTGCGGCTGATTTGCCACGATCAGGTGAATCCTTGTGCTACCACCATCTTGTTTCCTTTAGGAATACCTTGCCACACTTGAATAAGAGCTGAACAAGCTAGCCCAATTAGATATATTTCAATGTATGACTCTTCAAACAAAGCTGTATCAAGCAGGATGCTAGTGGTTCGGAATCCTCTATAGAACTAATTATAAGGTATCAGCCGTTAACCATCCAGCTGTGTTTTAAGGCATGAAAAAGCCTCTAAAAACGATTTAAAACCATGTTATTTTCTTATTTGGCATTGTGTTTCTGCAATTGATCAGCTTTCAATGTAATGAACCGCAGGTGTCTGTTGTCCTGAAGCGATGTATGTTCAAGTGAAGGCGAGAGGGTTGATTTGGAAGGGTAGAGAGGGGGCAGGGAGATGAAAGTAAACAGAGATACAATCAATGCCCGACTCCCAAACCAGTCGTAACGCATCGCACCCACCCGCTTCGAAGCTGAGCAACCAGAACAGAACTGCGGATCCGGTCATGGTGAGTGATTCAGACCTAAATGAAAGTCAACAATGAAACAGACGCTTTATATTTGTATTTACTTTGAAACGTGCCCACGGGCTTTGTTTAATGGGATGGATAGAAGACTCTCACTTCAGGGGTAAAGTTGCCATTATGAACCTAGATAGATGAATTCAATATTTGTTGCAATCAATTAAAGGTTGAAATAAATATCTCAAAGCCCTTTATAATATTTATGACACTATTTTTATTTAAATAATAATGTATATAAAAATAAAATTTGCATTCTTCCTCTTTGTATAGTAGCCTTTTAGTCACGAAAGACATAATCTAGCAGAAGAGGATATTGAGAGCTACATTTAGAGAGCATCTTTATAATTAATATTGTAAGAGGTTTGAAAACCCCATTGTGGGGGAAAAACTCCAGTGCAGAAAGTTGAGTTGAAATATTGATCTAGATCAGTTTAAGAAATGCAAAAAACCTTAACAAACGATAATGCATGTGATCTAAAGCAGTCACTTTTGAAATATTGTATTGATGTTTATCAATAATTATATTAAAAATACATATACTTTTTAACAATATTGGCCACAAAAAAAGTTAACTCCTATATTTTATTATAGCACCTCCTCTTAGTACCCGTTCAGTGTATACGCCTATGTACTAATTAAACTAATGGGTTAGGTATGGGGAAGGTTGACTTAAGGAAATGTGCCTGAATTTGCTTGAAGAAAGATAGTATGAAAACATTAAGGGAAAAACACCCTCATTACATCCGACCGAGATCGAACTCAGATCTCTCAGTTATTGGTGTTCCAGTCTATTTCGAGAGTGATGCCTTAGATCATGCGGCCCCCGATCCAGATATTACACTATGCAGAGTGTTGACGAACTCTCTGAATACACTTTTTGTAGTTAGAGATGTCAAAACAAACATGTGAAATAACAACGGATCGGAAATGCTTTATTACGTAGCTACATACCTACCCTTATTACCATTAAAATGATTTTTCTTAGGACTGTAAATAATTAATAAATGAAGTGTTAACTATCATTTGCTCGTGGCGTCGCTATCATTAAACAATACAGCAACACATTCAACAACTTCACATGCTAGAAAACTATTAAATTTAATCGAGAGGAGTGTTTTATGCGTTTACGAAAATTCACTAATAAACATTCCCTATAAACATTCCCTTCCCATCTCTGCTCATATCACTTACCATCGTCTGTACCCGCAAAACCAGCCGATACAAATGTTCCCTGCTTAGGCCCAGTTTTTTTGATACCACCGCCCTAGACCACCCTGACTCGACAACAGCACGGCTAAAAACGTTCAGGCTAAATTGGTTAATACAATCAAAACTGCCCTATTTTATTCATTAATAATAATAATAATAATAATATATAAAACACAGTACATTTCAAAAGTTGACCAGTTGAGTGAGGTATATCGTTTTTGTACAGTTGAGAAGTACAAGAGCAGCACTCCAACTAGGATGAGTATAAATGAATTATGTATAGGTTTTCATAATGTGGAACATCAGTCTGCTTCCTCTCAGGCTGATCAAATTGTGAAAACGATTGCAATATTTGCTCTGTAAGTAAGGTTCAGTCAGGTTCAAAAGGTGTTGACAAAAGTCATATTATTGAGTAACAATTCGGAAGAGATAAACGAAGCAGCTGTCCTAAAAAACACAGAAGGCTATGATTGCATTTGTATGTTGGTGTTTCGGTTCAAGATATTAGAGTTCATGAATAATGTAGTATCAAAATCACTTCAGTCTCAGAATACTGACATATCAAAGGCTTCCATGCTTCTCCAAGTTTGTTTGAATAAATTTGTTTCGTATAGTAATGACTTTAACGTTCTTATTTATGAAACCAAATCGATTGCGCAGGGCTCGTCTCTTCGTCCAGAATTTTAAAAATCTCAGTCTGGGGAAAATAAAGATGCATTCTGATGAGCTTTGCGATGTGGAAAGCGCTTTTCGAGTGAATGTATTTTATCGTACTTTGTACATAACGATAAATTAGTCAAACTTTAGGTCCAAGGGAACAAAATAAATTGAGTCTAACTTTCATGTCTTGAATCCTAAGTGATTAACACAGCTAAATGATAAGGGGCTTTATAATGAAGCTGTAAATTTTGCCAGCATGTATTAAAATGATATATTAGAGACATTTAAGCGGAAAATTCTTGCCATGCAAGCTAATTTTGGAGATGACCTCGTTTTTCTACAACTAAAGAAGTCACTAATTTTCTGACTCTATAAAATAGTAACATTTCAGCCAGTTTCCTCGAGGTCTGTACATATTTTATCTTATTTATTTCATTAGCTGTCACAGTGGAAAAGGCTGAAAGGTCATTCTCTTAACTTAAAATTAGTAAACACTATTTTAAGAAGCACAATGAATCAGGGATTAAATTTGTTGTCTATTGAGTAGGTTACTGCCCGTAGTTTGGCCTTGGAGGAAGCTATATACAATTTCGCAGAGATCAAAGAAAGAAGGAAGAAGTTTTAAATGTTGATGTTTGTTTAGCCACTATAAGTGTTAATATTGATCATAGATTATAATGTTGTCTATAATATTTAATATAATCTCATTCAATTCAGATCCAGTTTGCTTACGTTGTATAATTGGCTTACACTTTTAAGTAGCAATGTTATCAAATGTAGACCTATCAGTATAGTAGGTATCGCGCATTATAAAAAAAATCCTATTATAATTTACACTAATTACACATAAGATTGTTGTGGTGGTGGTTTTCTTTTTTTGGAAAAGAATGAAAGTTTTGCCAAGAGTCCTTTACTGCCAAGTTACGCCTCTGTGGAATATGGCACTCAATTAGAGTTGTTTACTGTACCAAGTGTTGGTAGAAAGTGGCACAAGTTGTGTACAATGATGTGCTATGCTGCGTGTATTCTCCAGACCCATGAGTTGGCACTGCTTTGTGCAAAGTCATGTGACGCTACTGTACCAGGGTCTGTACATAAATACAAGACAAACAGTTAAGGAACAAAATCAAGTGTAACAAGTTACCAAAGACTAGTGTATTTAGTGCACAATATAATCAAGAGAGCCTGGAAGTTGATGACATTGCTTCTTCTTTTTTTGAGAAGTCGATCGCAATGTTAACTAGTCTACAAACACATTTTATGACACTCTGATATCGAAAACATTGCTTTTATTGTGCATATTTTTGCATTTTTACAGCATTTTTGAGGCATTTTTTCTTGTTTTTACTCTTATCGTGCATTTTATATAATTTTTAGAATCATTACATAAAAATATTATCTCACAATTGGCAATGCACATATTCACATATTCATTATTTGTATTTACTTAAAGCATTAATTTTCTCTTGTAATTATTAGTGCGGCTGGATATTAAACAATGAGCGTAGCCTAATGTTTTCTGACAGAGCAGTACTAAATATGAAAGAAATTAAGAAGGAAAATTACATCTGTTTTTAGAGTCTTATATTGATTATGTTTCAATGGAAACTCCAAATGTTGGATAACTGGCTAGCTTGGTATTTAATGAATATAAAGCTTTGTCTACCTCAGTGGTACAGTCACAATGGTTTGGAATGTGGCTGTTAGTTGAGTAGATTAGTGTCAGTTTAAATTGTATCTCTCAAGCTAGTTGACTTATTAATGGCGAGTTTTAACATGGAACTCGTCTGCGCAGGCAGGGGTGGAAAGAGAGGAAAGGGGGGAATACTTCCCTATCAGTGACAACATTCACTTGTCCTTGAACTGGTCCGCACATGTGTGTACATATTGCTTTGGCCAATGCGTAACCCTAAAGAGTTTCATGTTAAGCCTGTTGTACTTTCATATATTTGTGTATTTCTAAGTGAGCAGCATGCTGAAAATCAAACCATCTCAATCATACAATTTACGACAGTTAGTTAACGAGTTTGGTGAAACCGTTTTTTCTACGGACGGGAAGGTATTATTTTGTAAACTGTGCAAGTCAACAGTTTTAGCAGAAAAAACGGGCAGCAACAACAACAACAAAAAAACACTAAAATATTGCTGTTCCAAAGTGCTTCAACCTCTAAAACCAAATCATCTCAATTTAATCAAGAGTTGTGCAAAGTATTGTTGTCAGCTAATATTACAATTGGAAAAGTAAATCATCCTAAATTTCACGATTTTTTAGAAAGACACACGAATAATTTTATACCAGATGAATCTACTCTGCGTAAAAGCTATGTGAGCTTGTGCTATGAGAAAACTTTATATAAAACACAAAGCAGTGTGTGTGGTAAAGAAATGTGGGTATCAATTGATGAGACAATAAATGTAGAAGGCCGCTATGTAGGTAACGTAGTTAATGAAACTCTTGAACTGAATATTGTTGGTCAAACATTTCTCTTGAATACAGAAATCTTGGATAAAGCCAACCACCCCACAATCAGCAAGTTGTTTGATAAATCCATGTTTCTGCTTTGGCCTGACTGTATTAACCACGATTATGTTCTTTTTGTAAGTGATGCTGCATCGTATATAGTCAAAGCATAAACTGTAACTAAGGCATTAAATGCTAAAATGATTCACGTAACATGTGTTAATCATGCAGTTCAGCGAGTTGCTGAAGAGGTGAAAAATAACTTTGGAAATGTTGACCAACTAGTGTAAAACGTTTAAAAAAAGTATTCTTGAAAGCGCCATCTAGAGTACTTAATTTCAAGACGGTGGCACCTAATGTACCCTTACCACCTCAGCCAATAATTACACAAAGGTGCACATGCTTCATGCGTGTTTCAATTATTGAGACCATATTTGTGTTTTGAAAACAGACGTGAACAGATTTGACAGTGAAGAGGCCATATATATCAAGATTGCATAAGGTATTCTCTCAGATCGCAAAATTGAGGGAAACTTGGCGTATATCAAGGGTAATTTCAGTATTTTGACCATAAACATAACAAACTTAGAAAACAAAGGTGTGTCATTGTCTGACGCTAATGCTCTTATCACAACACTACAGGATAATCTCAAGAAAGTTTCAGGCAAATTGGATAAGCAGTGTTTGCAAAACTTCAGAATGTGTTGATAAAGAATTCATAATTCAAAACAGTTTGTAAAATTTCTGAAATAATCACCGGTAAAAGTGACTCTTTAGAAGACATTCCATACTTCAAGTATGCTCCAATAACATCCGTGGATGTAGAGCGCAGCATCTGCGGGTACAAAAACCTCTTGAGGGATAATCGCTGATCATTCACACCTGAAAATCTAAAGATGACCTTAGTTGTGCATTGCAATGCAGAATAAGGTAAATCTAATATCTACTTTAATCTCTATATCATTCTCACATGCACACAAATGTTCTGCCTATTTTATTATTTTTAGTGGGCAGATTGGTTATAAAATATTTATTAATTTATTTCGCCTTTTGTATGATTCCCCCATTACCATAATCAGACAAGAATAATAATAATTGGATTTTAAATCTATTATTATTTTTAAGAGCACCTTTTGTTTTTTTAGGGTAAAAAATAGGGTTTTTAAGTGCAACTTTTTTCATTTTTAAGGGAATTTTTCTTATTTTTGAGAGCATTAGGACACAATTTTTAAGTGCATTTTTGGGGTTTATAAGGGCATCAACTTCTGGGCCCTGGTAATAAAAATCGTTAGAACTGATTTTGAGAAACTTTTTCTTTCTTTGTTTGCCCTTCTGTAAACTACATTTAATTTTAGGATTAGATATCTAATTCTGAAAAATCCTTGGAGAAACCTTATTAAAATCCTAAATATCAAGTTTTAGCTCGAACGGTAAAATGGTTTTAGCTCTAGGACGAGATACAAACACTTAACAGACCATTTTTTCGGTTTCAGTGGGTAAAGAAACGTCGACATCTAACAAAAGCTGGAGTTTGATTAATTTTTTAATGATCACAATGATTTTATCTACTAGGAGACGGGGGAAAGTAAAAGTAGCGCAAAATTTTCGTACGTGTGGGTGCAAGCCTATGTGTTTGAAAAGCTCCTAACAGACGTTATAATATTAATATTAATCGTATAAATATAATATATTATATTATAATGTTAGATATAGTTATAACATAATTATTAAGGTGAAGAAAAATAGTATTTTATTTTAAATAGCATATTTTATTAAATGCCATTTCATCCTTTATTACATGGTAGAACTGTGCTAATATATCTATATAAACTGGGGATCTCCTCATATTAGGCCTTTATTAGTTTTATGGCTTGGAAGTTATTAAATTGTAAGTTAGTGATAGAACCAAAAATTCGAATTAATTCAACTTGCTATTAATAAAACACCATAAGAACAAATCTGGTTCATATATATATATATATATATATA
>CABFVX010001384.1:6834-54470 GCA_902151425.1 Timema shepardi | reverse complement strand
ATATATATATATATATATATATATATATATATATATATATATATATATATCTGTTGTATTTTTAGCGACACCAAGTGCCTGAAGTGAGGTCAATAATAAATAATTGACTATGGTCTGGCATTAAAATCTAACATAACCAATTGACTTACACATTTACTGAGCTCACCATATCAATATGGTGAGTTGTGATAATCTAAAATGCCCTCTCCACCGTGGTTCGGATTTCACGTTAAACTGTAAGTCCTCCATTTCATCTCACAATCACCCTACCATTACACATTAGTGTAAGTGCGTATAACCCAAACGGGTAGTAAGACACGGCGCTAATAATAATAATAATAATGAAAATCTAAAAGTATTAGCCGAATACAACTATAAATTAGGTATATTTATCAAACTGGGTTGAGTAAAACAGGTCTACTCCTTTTGGACAAATCAATAGCATTATAGTCCGACACCTTATCTCAGTCAATAGCGTGTATGCCTGCTGTACTAAGGGTCCCGTTTTAGATTCTTGGCATCTATGAAAAAAATATAATTTGTGAAATGTGGGGTTCCCCTTTCGTGGTTATGAATCAACGGTAGGGGAATATATGATGTGTTTGTTCCAAGTTTAATTTAATGTATAAGTCTTGTGCTAATATAGTCAATCAGTTCAGAAATTGTCCGTTAAGAACCTCAAATTAAAAAAACATTGGTCTTATGGTGTAGTGACAATACTTATTTTTATTTTGATGCAGTTTAGATAAACACACTTTTATTTTGAATTAATTTTGTATCAGTTAACGTTCAAAATGTCATTGGAGATTACATTCACGCTTTGTGAGAACAATTTTTCCCTATAAAAGAGAAATCAATATTTATCAACTAATACAAGGATGTTTTACAATGATAATCAAGATTCCATTAAAACTCTTAAATTAATATATTATTTTGCGTATAGCCCGAACGGGTAGTAAAACGTGATGCTAAAAATTAAATCAAATATATTCATAGATGAGTGAGATAAATATTGCCATCAGGTTATTTCTCAATAGCTCATTATAATTTTATATCTTTTTCGTGCTCCACATCTTACCACTCGTCTGGGCTATCCGTTAATTTACACTAAAGGGTATAAAACATGAGGGTAGAATTTAGAAAAGATTTAATCTCATTTTCTTAGAGGGAAAGCAGTAAACTATTTATGAAAAACAACCTCAGTGCACTTGGCTGTGATTCAAATGGCGAAAACCTTTCCACAAGCAAACTAGACCCTACGTTAATGACGCCTTAGTACGTGTTCCCACCCATAGGTCGATAGGTAGTTTTTCTCAGAAATAAGTATGCCTCGGAAATTTTGATTTTAATTGAAACTATTGTTTATTTTACTTCTCAATTCATAAGCTTTGGAAAATTATTTTTTATCTAAAAGCATTTTTGGCCAAAAATAAAGAATATTTGTAAGAAATAATTTACAAACTGATAGAGACAGATGGAGAGGTAAAAAGTGACGTGGATCTCAAAAAATGAATAGCCGATGAATATCAAAATTGTAAACCAGGAGTTGGAAAGAATAGAGCAGTTAAAGTACCTGGGAAGTCTGCTGATAAAGATGTCTACTGCACTAAAGCTATTAGGTTAAATGATCACCATGACCAAGGAAGTTTTCAAAAATACAAGTTTAATGCTGATCAAAAAGCTAAGTTTGTAACTGGGGAAGAAACCGATGAAATGATTTATTTGGAGAAACGCGCTGTATGGAGCAGAAACTTTGTACCTCAGGGAGATGGAAAAGAAATACTTGGAGAGCTTTAAAATGTAGGGCTGGAGAATACTTGGGGATCAAATGGACAGACAGGGTGACAAATGAAGAACTCTTAATAAGAGTGGATGAAAAGTGAACCATTTTGGGTGTGATTCTTAGATACAAAGCAAACTGGATTCGACTCATTCTTAGGACAAACTTTTTTCTGCACAACATCATAAAAGGGAAGGTTGAGGGAAAGAGGTGCTTAGGAAGAAGGAGAGGAGGATTCACATATTATATGACTTAAATTAAAGAATAAAATTCAAGGAGCTGAAGGAGGAGGCAGAGGACAGCGCACATTGGTGGGTTAAGTTCACTGACAAAAGGAATGGATCTGTCGTAAGACAGGACACCTAAAAATAATTTAATAACAATAATCTTCTTGAAATTCTCAGTGAATAACTATTATTACTATATCTATTTCAATAAACAGAATTCCTGAACGGGTAGTAAGACGCGGTGCTAATTATTATTATTAATAAACAGAATTCTCAAAAATTCTTGTATTGTCTAAATACATCAAAGACGTAACTGAAATGACTAGTAAAAAGTTTGACTAATTAATTCAACGATAAAAATTAAAATAACTAAAAACGAATAGTTATTATATAGGGAATTATATAAGGTAATATATAATAAATAGAATATACAATTATTTTGCATTATATTCGTATGCTCTTGCGCTTTTTCTGAATTTAGTCTAGTCTAGTCTTGCTAGTAACGAATTGGGGTTGGTGTACAAATCATGATCAGGTGTATTGAAGGTGGTTTTCACTCTTCCTCCACGGAATGTGGTTACGTTTTCGCTCAATCCAACCTTCATCACTCTTATTTCTATGCGTAAACAGAGATGACCTGGTGTTCTAGGGGTAAGGTGTCAGACTTCTATGCTGGCGGCCGGGGTTCAATCCTCGGTCCCGGCATAGATTTATCTGATTACCAAACCCTTCCTTCACCTCTTACAAGACATCTTGTGAATGTGGGGAATGCCAGGCCTCCACCGTGGTTCGGATTCCACGTTAAACTGTAGGTCCTTCATTTCATCTCACAATCACCCTACCATTACACATTAGCGTAAGTGCGTGTAACCCGAACGGGTAGTAAGACGCGGTTCTAATAATAATAATAATAATACAATGCGTAAAGTATTGATGGTAGTAATACTGGTCGGGAAAAAAATTAGGTTTAAATTTAAGCTTTTTCACCATCATTCCCTTGGATTAGTTATGAAAAAAAAAACATTTTAATAAATCAATATCTAGTGAAGAGTCAGAAAATGTGACGTGACACAGGAAAAGGGACCTTATCTTCACTGATCAAATATTTCAAAACAGCTGATAATAATTAATACTCATTAGGATCCAAATATAATATTTTTTAATTATTGCAGAAAACGCTACCTACACTCTCTTAGAACAACTAGAAATATGTTTAAGTTCATATTTTACTTCCTAGACAGCATAGAAAACATTTTGGTACGTGTCTTTTAATAATGCAAAACTTTAACCCTTGTTTTCTCAAAACACACTTTTTTCACCTTGCGGGATCTCAATTCTAGGAATATGTTTATACATTTAACATCACATTATCCAGCAATTTGTGTTCTTTCCAGTGTTACCAATAACACAATATTGACCTGAGTGAAGATAAGGTCCCGTTTCTCGTGCCACGTCACAAATATATCAAGTCAGATGTGCTAACTACTTGCCTAAATCCAACGGTTTCTATTCCATAAAGCCGAAATAAAAGTAAAGGAATGAAGATTGAAATATTCATGTTTTAAACGTGATCCTAAGGTTTGCACGTTTCTCTTCATCCCCTAAAACTGTTTTCTTTCTGAACAGAAGTGCTTACAGGAAGTGTTTACCAATGTATGGTCGGTGTATGAAAACTTTTACCCCCTCTTACACTTTCCCCTTTTCCAATTCTTTTGTTTCTTTGCCCTAGTCGGATCATGTTTGGAAGCAGAGCGACCATGCGACCCTTCATCTGAAGATCGGCGCTCACTTCCCCCCAGCTAGATGGATTGTTCTTGTTGGTTACGTGTGGATGTAGACATACTAGAAGAGGGGGAAGCTGGGTTGTTTTGGGGTGGCTGGTAAAAGTTCTCCTTTCAGTCATCATCATTGTCCAAATCTCAAGTGCCCTCCGAACAAATCTCCATAGCCAGCCCCTCCACTCCATAAAGAACAACCAATATTTAGAATAGGCTTACACTGTTTGAAAGTCATCAATAATTTCTTTACGAGATGCTTGAACGGAGAGTTGTAATGGTTAGTATAGTCGGCACTACATGGTAAGGTAGTTAGCACTCCTAGTTGAACTGTAACTTGTTCACAGGTCCACACTTTGCTGTCACTTCCTTATTAGAACTATTCGGTTCACACTGAACTAATAAAATATAGACCTATGTAAAAAAGAAAAAAATGAGTATGTACGAAACAAACAAATAGAGATCATCTTCCATCATAAACAGTTGAAAATGAAGGGCTAAATGGTCTAGGAAACATTCATGTTAGAGAGAGTACACGAGGTATTATCACTAGAAATTGCAGGAGTAGATTAAACTTTCCCTCAAAACATTCATGTATGGAATAGTTAATATCACTAGAACGTGCAGGGGTAGACTAAATTGTCCCTCAGAACATTTATTAATGGAATGACTAACTTCATGAGGTGGGTTAAGCAATCTCAAGTATTTTAATGCTGTATTCAATTACTAGCATCACAAGTAGCCTAGTTATAGGGGTAGTATAAGAGGTTCAGGAAGCTGACTCATTGTCAAATAAGAAGAAGTCTAGATCTCTTGGAACAATGTGTACAGTATATAGTGTTGAATATAATGCCATATTTGTGTAGATTCTGTCAATAGCTTACATCTTTTAAAGAGAGGTCCTTTACATAATAGAAGACAGAATAAACAAACCAATATTTATTTAATTAGATGTTTTATAACTATCATTGCAATATATAATCGGTTAAACAAATATCAGCTATAAAAACCCTTATAAATATAAATAGATTCATACTTCAAAAACATAAATGATAGCGTATGTGTTATAAAATAATGTTAAAAATCTCACTAGTTGAAAGAAACTTAAGAGATAATAGAATCTCGTAATTTGGTTGGCTCTCATTATCATTTCCTTAACGTCAAGTAAACTTCATAAAGTTGCATAGACAGAAAACTATAATATAATTAAATTATATTTAGCCTATTTGTGTTAAAAATGTATAACTCATTTTTATAATAATTGCTAGATTCCTAGCTAAGTATTCAAAGCGGATCATACCCTTGAATATCCTAGCAAACAAGAGCAATACACTCCATTAACTAGGCGGGTGCTATTTTTCTTTATAGGCTACCTGTTTATAGTAAATTATTTCCTTACTAATTAAAAAAAAGCCTTAAATGTTCAAACATATTTTCTTATGTATCATTTATAGTTTTTAAGCCAATCGATACTTAGCACCAAATTAGAAACACACATAAATTTAGGACTCCCCAAAACTCCTTAAGATTATTTTATAATTTTCCTCAATGAAAATGAGGGTCAAATTTGGTCGATGCTGAAGCATTAAATATTTATTTTAAACATTTTTGACGCTTAAAAAGAAGCATAAGTTAATATATTTATTAACATTTCAATGGGTTTGATGACTATAGAAAGAGGGATATAAGGATTATAGAAATTCAAGAAGAGACCAAGACTAGAAAACATGATGAAGCAGAGATGGTGGATGATTTTGGCAGAAGAAGATACAAAGATATACAAATTTAGCCCAGGATAAGCCAAAGTGAAGATCTACAGTAAACAAATCGAAATATTGATGACCTAGTGATGATCAAGAGATTAAAATGCCTTAGCTCATCTAAAGGAATATATTTTTAGTAAAAGCAAAAGTTATCTGTACACCCTTATTTAAAATGGCAACATTTTGTTTTTAACATCCTCAGCCCAAATGGTGTTAGCAGGGAAGTTGCTGTTCGAATAACATATGGGCAAATAAAGGATAATTTTCTACATTAAATTTGTATGTCAACTATCCACAATATTGCAAATTTTCTTAAGCTCGGAAGCTTGAAATGTTCTTCAGGCTACGGATATAGCCACATCAAGTATATTATTAGTAAATTTAATAATTTCAGTCTATTAAGTTTCGCTACCTATGTACACTTTATTTACCCAGAAAGTTAGCAAGCCTACCTTTGATGAATACACTATGGTGTAGCCCATTTGGTAAGACTGCTACCTTTCATAGTAAATAGATTGTACATTTACTTGTACAAGTGTTAGCTTTCTTCATTAAAGTTACAGTTTAAGTGTCTGCATTCATTGTATTTGTTTTAGACACTGAGAAAAAAAAAATTGGCACATTTATTTTGTAATACGGTAATTTAAACTACTACTATTAAGTCGGACTAAAAAATAAACCATGAACATTTCATTGAAAGGTAAAATAACTTTGACCCAGATAAATATCGATAATCCTTGTCCAATAGGACATTTAAAGCTCGATATTTACGCATCTCCAGGCTTCTAGGATGTATAGCTTTAAATGTTGTATAAAATAAGTAAATTTATTTCGTTCCATAAAATTATAAGAAAAACGTCCAATTAAGTCATTGAAAGATCTTAGCTCGTAGCCCAGATAATTATTAATAAACCTTGTAGCTGTATTCTCCAACATTGACGACATTTAAATCATCTAAAGTGGCCTCTAATATTGATAGCGTTTAAATATGGTAGAAAATAAGTACTGTACATTTTCATTTCATGCTATGAAATGATTCTCAAACTCTTTAATTTGAGAGCCAAAGTGTACAGTCATTGAAGGAATTACTTAATCTCATATAAATGATATTTCAAACTTAGACTCTTCTGATGAATTCTCCAAGTATTTGGATGAGGAAGGGTTCCAAGTAAAGGGGACAAGGCGACCAGGCAAGTCCATCGATAGTAGCTGCCATATGAAAGTTAATAAAGATTATATACTACACTGCCTCCCCGTGAAGTGTATAGACTCTAATAACCTAAGGGGAGGATGAAACATTGGTTAACTGGCAAAGAGGGGATGGATACGAAAGGGATTATCGCTATTAGGTCTTCAACAAGGAAGGGGAGTTTGAAGAGAAACATTTGGGAAATCTATTGGCCCTGACCCACATAGACCGGCTTCGGGCGGTCGAGAGAGAAAAAACTTGCTAAGCTTTGGAGGGGACCGTGAGTAGATAAAAAAAAGTTCTAAAGTGAAATCAGTAGCAATATGCGTTTGACGCTCAACCGACCAATGCCAAGATTGCTTCACCCCTCTAGCAGTAGGGGGAGGGTGTGTTGAAACGACTATTACGCAGGGAGACATCTGCTTCCCATTAGGTGGCGACATTGCTGTGAACTTTATCATGGCCTACATTCTTCTGGTTAGTATTAAGTAAAGAATTAGACTAATTACTACAACTCAATTTGTATAGAAATTGTCTTTCAAAAAATATTTAAATATGATTTGCGCCCAAAGTTAATGTCATTTTGCTATTTTAGTAGTAGCCTATTAGTTTATAGGTAATGATGATAATAATAATGTATGTGTCAAAAGGGATAGAAACACAACTGACTTAACGTATAAATAAGTGAAAGTAAATTTATTTAGTATTACTTGATAGCTACCTTATAGGTATAGAAATGATTTTGATCGTCAAAAAAATCTAACTCGAGATTTTGATAAAGCTCGACGTTTCATGACCCCCCGAAGAAATTGTTTTTTGAATTTCCGTCCATCTCTCTGTTTGTCTGTCTGTCTATACCTCCGACAAGAGCCTAAGCTATTTTACTGATCGGGCTAAAACAAGGTATTTAGGGTTTTCATAGGGCTGCCGCGAGGGGTTTTTGGAATTGAATATCCAACCATAAAATTAAGGGTAGTTTACCGAAGGAAAAAAAGAGAAAAATTATGTTTTCTCAAAATCGGATATGACGATTTTTGATTAAATTTCATTTCAAAACATTTATAAATATTCTAAACAAAATGGCTACTCTCAATATTTCGGCAAAATGACATTAAGGGCTCCGGTCTGATGCGTACATTCTCACTTTTTATCATAAATCTGAACCTATTTGAGATATGAAGTTACTTATTATTGCAAATATGTAGATATCTTTAGATTACAAATATTTTAACCGAAACATATTCTTATAAAATCAATAGCTTTCAAGCTATATGTAATATATATATATATATATATATATATATATATATTTAACTTTTCGAACACTAAAGGTAAAAGTATTGCAACCGTAAAAATATCTAACCTGAAATGTTGATAGATATAAACGTCTCACGAACCCCCGAAACCTAAAATGTGGTAATTACAATGCCGTCTGTCGGTGTCTTTTTAACCCCAAAATTAAGAGTAGTTTAGTAAAAAGCGAAACGAGAAAAAATAGATTTTCTCAAAATAGGTTCTACAGATTTTGATTACAATTCGTATCCAGGCGTTGATTAATATTATAAATAAACTGGTTATTTTCATTTAACCATGAAAATTATTTTAGGGTACCTTACAGAAGTGTAAATTTCCTTACCTCCGCAACTATTTGATTTTGAGAAACTAAAAAATGTTTCATTGCAAAATTGTAGTACTATTAAAAATAAAAATAACTTTTATTTGAAATAAATTTTAATAAAACAAATAGTTTCTGAGATATTGTCCAGTGGCGTATTCTGAGAAAAATTAATAGGTATGCTGTACTCTTAAAGCTGCAACGGAGATTTGGGGGCCGAAGACCCTAAACCATCGTTGTCCAAAAACGTCAAGGGATTATTTCAAGGGATGTATTTGAAGATGTGTTCATATAGAACAGTGGTTCTCAAACATTTATTATTTTCCTTTAACTGTGTGCTATCTTAAGAAATTTTGAGCCCCCCCCCCCCNCCCTCCCATATTCTCTCTTCTTTTGTTTATCCATAGCGAAGATTACCATCCACTTAAAATGTAATAAAAGTAACTCCATGGTGTCAGCCCACATTCAAGCTATATCTACCGAGTGGCTAACAAACGGTTTGTCGAATTAGTGCCAACTCTTGCGGGTAGAGGGTGTCATGTGGTCAGCACAACCATAACTCCAGCCATTAAACTCGGCTTTCTATACCGGAGCCACTACTACTATATTCGAGTAGCTCCTTATTTATCCACTCTAGGCTGAATCTAACCCGTTCCAGACCCACTGCTTCCCAGATAATCTGGACGCACCGGGAATCAAACCCGGGACCTTTGGGTCCATAGCCAGAACCTATGATCACTAGACCACATAGGCGGTTCTCAAATTGTAATGATATCTACATGGTTAGAAATTTAAGTAAATATTAATGTCGGGGCTAAGAGTGGTATGGGCACATTTCTGAATGCATAAAAAAGACAGATAATATACAATTAACCTAATGTAATTAAAAACACACAGCAATACTCAAAGCAAACAATCATAATAAGAGTAAAATAAAGTGATAAATCGATCAACCGTCCATCAGATCTCGGTGAGAGTGAATCAGGGGGATTATCCAACTTTTGTTGCAATTAAAACTATTTTATAAAGCCTAACTTATCTCACACAATGCTGCTTGGAAACAAACGAGTCTCCCAACTTGAGAATTTGTGCTCCACAAGCTATTTAGATGCGTAAACTCTGGCTAACATAGGGGAGATTATCTCGGACTATTAATACTTTATCGCTACGTTATTGATTTAATGCTAATATATTTACACATATCTTTTGCTGTAAGCATTGGTGCACCCAAGGGGGAGAGGGGCAGACAGGTTATTTGAACCCTTCCCCCTCTTTCCCCAACACCACAAATATTGTTAATAGAAATTTAAATAATATTAAATATAACTAACATTGAAGATGTGTCGAATGTGTATGCTACATTTTAAGACCAAGCTTCAGACTTAAGCCTAATATTAAAAATGTTTACCGTTACACACAAAATTAACAATTGAAAAAACAATCAAATAATAGCTTCGATGCCATTTGTATTATTTAAATTACCTAATTACTATAAAAATACTCAAAATTATTTATAAAAGCATTTAATAATCATAAATATTCTTGGCCTTCAGGGCTTATGAGGCTGTGCACCTCAAACCCGCTCTCTCCATCAAAATGTAATTCTTGCTACAGACTTGATTGAATGCCTCCCCCCAAAGTAAATGGGTGGGTGCTTCACTGATTAAGTATATTATAAGAAAATATATTTTATTTTTACTTTTCCTTCTTAATCATCTTGAAATGGTGAACTCACACTCCTGACTTTTGGGATTCTTTTATGTATACTTAATTATATAAAATAACAATGACTAATAAGTCGTTAATTTTAAACATAAACAAAAAGATCACTATTAAAACTCCACAATCCTTTCTACTAAAGAAAAACAAGAATTACAGTCAACAACGGTTAAAGTAGCCTCGTCACCCGCCTTACCCCTCCCCCCATTTCCCCTCTCTATTAGTGCTGAGAATCCTAAATTTGAAAGAATGGTTAAATGTGTTTGCCACATACATGATAATACATGTGACTAGAATACCTAAACATAAATCAATGTATTTAACTAGTGTATAATTTAAAGCTTGTTACGTATACTAACTATTATTGCATAATTAATTATATATTTATTTTATGTATTTTTACTTAAACTATACTAAATTAGATTAATAAATAAACACTGTGATCTTGAATCTTTTTTCAATAGTTGGCACAATGCTTAGCTTGCTTCACTGGTACAGCATGACCTGGATTGTGAAAAACCCGAGCTCATTGGCCAATTACTTATGGGCGAGCGGAAAAGAATTTGTTGCCACCCCCTAGACATTGGGCAAAGTCATTAGGGCCTTCCTATCTTTCCTTGCGTTTTTCAATTAGCAAACCCTATGTTTAATATTGTGCAAAGTATAATCTTTTGGAAGAAGAATTACTTAAAACACAGTATTCCTGGAATATGAACCAATATTAGTTTTTAAAATTAATAACTCAATACATGTATATTTATTAACAATTTAAACATAAGTGTTTACATGGTTCACACAGATAGCATTGAATTAAACAAAAAACTAGTCCATATCCTTTTGAGTATATGGCGCAGAACTAGCATACCCAAAGAATACGCCACTGATATTGGCCAATATATTTATACAATTTTGTGATCTTTGGTTGTAAAGAGATACTATTTAAGTTTTAACGCAATAATTCTCTAATGTCATAAAATAAAAAGTGAGTAAGTCTCTCAAAAACTATATCTTCTCTTCATTCCGACTTCTTAGGAGAAATGTTTGTACAGCAATGATCTATCACTATCAATTTAGATTTAAAAGTCAATTGTAAGCTATTTTATTGGTCGAAATTTATAAATAAGGAACTTAATAGCAATGCAATAACTATAAGATGTGCAACCGCTAATAAAATGTCGAAAATTTTAAACCGGAAGTGGACAATTTAATACAAAGTGTTGACCCTTGGGGACCCAATATCAATATTTTTACTTTCTTGCTACCTTACAGGTAAAGCAGGTATTGTGAGCGTCAAAAAAATTGTACTTGAGAGTTTGATGAATGTCGACGTCTCATGACCTCTCAAACCTTAAAAAGTGGTTTTCGCAATGCCATCTGTCTGTCAGTCTGTACCTCGGACTAGAGCCTAAACTATTTTACCGATTGGGCTAAAACTTGGTATATGTGGTTTTCATGGGTTTACCCCGAGGAATTGATGAAATTGTATATCCAACCCTAAAATTAAGGGTAGTTTTCTTAAGGGCGGAAAGAGAAAAAAAAGATTTTATCAAAATCGGCTTGAAAAATCTGGATTATATTTTATTTCTAAGCTTTGATCAATATTATAAACCAAATGTATACTTTCAACTTTTCGTCAAAATGAATTTAAGGGTTCCGGTCTGATGATTAAATTATAATTTTTAATTTAATCTCTGTAAGTCTTGGAGATACGAAATTACTTATCCTCGCATACATGTGGATCTATTTATAATAAACATCTTTTACTTGAAATATATTTTTATAAAACCAAAAATGTTCAAACTATACACAAATATATTTTTCTATTAACTTGGCCCACACTTAGTATTACGACCGTCAAAAAAATCTAGCCCAATATGTTGATGGATGCCGACGATTCATAACCCCCCGAACCCTAAAAATTGTTTTTTGCAACGCCGTCTGTCTGTGTGTCTGTCCAACCCTAAAATTAATAGCAATTTACTAAAGGATGTAAAGAGAAAAATTCCATTTTCTCAAAATCGGCTATAACGATTTTCTCTCTCGCATTTTAGACTCAATAGTCAATAATTACCTATTTTATTGATCAAAGTTTAGAAAAGCAATATTTAATATCAATGCGATAACCATAAGATGTCTATCGCCTAGTAAAATGACGAAAATTTTAACCGGAAGTCAAAATTTTAATATGAAATGTTGGCTCTTGGGGTCACAATATCGATATTTTTTTATTGTTACAAATATACAAATGAAGACGTTAACTCTTTAATAATAAAATTATGAGATTTAAAACCATTAATGAAAAAGTTTTACGTATGTCTAGCGCATTTTGTTCTCGGGTTTGCTAGTGTATATTATATTATGAATTTTAAGTAAATATATCCATTTGTAAACACTAGAGCGAGAAAGTTCGTACAGAGTTCCGTACCATTTATTTACTTTTCCGCTATCTTACAGGTAGACAAAGTATTGTGATCGTAAAAAAAAATCGAACTCGAGATTTTGATGAAGCTCGACGTTTTAGAATTTCCATCTGTCTGTCTGTACCTCCAACTAGACCCTAACTTATTTTACCGATTGGGCTAAAACTTGGAATCGAGGGTTTTCACAGGTTTGTCCCGAAGGGTGTTTGGAATCGGATATCCAAGCCTAAAATTTAGGGTAGTTTACTGAAGGGTAAAAGAAGAAAAAGTTGATTTTCTCAAAATAGGATATAATTATTTTGATTAAATTTTATTTCAAAACATTTATAAATATGCCAAACAAAATGGCTACCCTCGTTATTTCGGAAAATTACTTTAAGGGCTCCAGTCTGATGCGTAAATTCTCATTTTTATAATATCTCCGAAACTAATTGAGATATGAAATTACTTATCATTACATATATGTAGCTATATGTATAATACAAATATTTTATTTGAAACATATCTTTATAAAACTAATAAATTTCAAGCTAAACGCAAATACCTATATTTTTTAACTTTTCGAACACCAAAGGTAAAGAATTGCGACCGCGAAAAAAATCAAACTTGAAATGTTGATGGATGTCAACGTCTCATGACCCCCGAACCCTAAACAGCGGTATTTGCAACAACGTCTCTCTGTGTGTCTTTTTAGCCCCAAAATTAAGAGTATTTTAATAAAAAGCGAAAAGAGAAAAAAATTATTTTTTCAAAATCGGCTCTAACGATTTTAATTAAAATCCGTATCCAGGCGTTGATTAAGATTATTTATAAATAAACTGACTATTTTCATTTTCCCGTGAAAATGACTTTTAGGTTACATTACAGAATCGGAAATTTCCGTATTTCCTCAACTATTTGGGATACTAAATAACTTATCAATTCAAAATCTTAGTACTATTAAAAATAAAAAAACTTTCATTTGAAATATATTTGTATAGCACCAACAATTTCTGAGATAATGGCAAATAAATTAATACAATTTTGTTAGCTCTAGTTGTGAAAAGATACTACCTAAGTTTTAACGCAATAATTCTCTAATGCCATAGAGCAAGAAATGAGTAAGTCTCTCAAAAAGTTTATGTTCTCTTTCTTTCAACCTCTTAGGGGAAATGTTTGTATAACATCTATCTCTATAATTTTATTAATTAGTCAATATTTACCTATTTTATTGGTCAAAATTTATAATAAAATTAAGGGTAGTTTCCTTAAGGGTGGAAAGAGAAAAAAATCGATTTTATCAAAATCGGCTTTAAAGATTTTTATTAAATTTCATTTCTAAGCTTTTATCAACAATAAAAACTAAATGGCTACTATAAACCTTTAGTCAAAACGATTTCAAGGGTTCCGGTCTAATGCGTAAATTCTGATTTTTAATTTTATCTTCATAAGTTTTTGAGTTATGAAATTACTTATTCCATACATGTGTATCTATTTATAATAAACTTATTTTACTTGAAATATATTTTTTTTAACTAAAAGTTTTCAATCCCTAAACAAATATATATTTCTTATAACTTTGCCAACACTTAAGTAAAGTATTACGATCGTCAAAAAAATCTTGCCCAAGATGTTGATGCATGTTGACGTTTCATGACCCCCCGATTACTAAAAAGTATTTTTTTTTTCAACGCCGTGTGTCTGTCCAACCCTAAATTTAAAATCAGTTTATTAAAGGGTGAAAAGAGAAAAAATCAATTTTCTCAAAATCGGCTATAACGATTCTATCTCTCTCATTTTAAACAAAATACTCAATAATACCTTTTTTTTGTCAAAATTTAGAAAAGAGAAATTTAATAGCAAAGCGATAACCATAAGATGTGTATCCCCTAGTAAAATGACAAAAAAATTAACCGGAAGTAAAAATTTTAATACGAAGTGGTGACCCTTTGGGACCCAATATCTATATTTTTGTTGGTCCTAATATATGAATAAAGACGTTAATTCTTTAAAAATAAAATGATAAAATTTTAAACCATGACTTAAAAAATGTTTTACGTATGTATAGTGCAATTTTATCTCGGGTTCGCTGGTGTATATTATATTACAAGTTTTGAGTAAATATCAGCATTTTTTAAATAATAGAGCGAGATAGTCCGGGTGGAGTTCGGTACTATTTATTTAGATGTCAGATTCCTGTTCCTATGGAAACTGGATTTTAGCAAGAGTTTATTTATGTACTATTTATATATATATATATATATATATATATTACATATATGTTATATATGTACTATAGGCACATATGTTGGGTTAGTAGATTTTTCACTATACCACGTAGATCATTTATTAATATTCTTTTTATTTTTGATATTTGGCAAGGCTAAGACTAGTTTGGCTTGTCTTACACCTAAACCAACTAAGGAATCAACTAAACAAACAACTTTTACAGTAACAATCATAATTATAATTGACTAACGTGTACATTTAATAGTGAGCTAGCCTCCATTGATTTCTTCATTCATATATGCATTCCAACATCTAATATGATAATTTTTATGTTTTATAAGCATTAATCATTAGATTCGCTTATCAATAATATTTTTTAGTAAAGTTTTGAAAGCAGCCAGCCCAGTCAAGTCCCTTACTGTGGGGGGAGGGGGTGTAGCTCGTTCCACACCTGTGAATGAACGAGAATAAGATTCAGATTTGGTGAATTAGGATGCTTATAAATGTAGAGTTTTAAGTGTTTAGGTTAGTTAAATTGGCTGCTAAGTGCTGCTATGATGAAGTTTGTAATAGTTTGTGTAGAAGACAGAGGGAGTGAAGTATTTGCCTATCCTTTAGTTGCGACCACCTTAGTTTATCAAAATAGTCAGAGATATGGTCATGTCACTTAAGATTATAAACAAATCAAATAAAGAACTTAAACTGATATGATGTTCGCATACTTTTGAATGGTCTAAGTCAGGGGTTGGTTACTTGCCGAACTCACGGCAATTTTCAGTCGATACGTACCATACTTACCTAATTCACACCGTTCCCTTACGAGGTAGGCCAGACATTGTGCATATAGCTAAAAAAACATCTCCATACTTAATCCAATCACCCTACCTTTCTTCATACTTTCCTATCCTTACATACTACACTCGCTTTATAAACATCCATACACCGAGTCATACATGCTATTTTATTCTTAAAACTCTTAATTTTTCTCCTTTTCACACATTTGTCTATCACATTTAGCCACATCTTACATGGCCCACATCTTCCTTTTGATCTGCACATACTACCTTTTCATTTGACCGTGTAGAAAAAAATTTACATCGCCTTTAAAAGTCAATTTTTTGGTCTCTTAAACTCACTAATGCATCAAGTAATTTCAAATAATATTTGAATGTAATCAAAATTACTTTGATCGGTAATAATGGGTAATTTAATCAGACATTTAAATTGTTTATATTAACATATACATTTTATTTAGCTATTTGATTTTTCTTTAAAACATGACCAGGTTTCGAACTACGATCTCCCAGTCATCAGCAGGCCAGCCTAAAACGAGAATGATGGTTTAGACCACTAGGCCACTAAAGCGGGTAGGATGGTATAATATCAATCAATTAGGCGTAATAAAAATAAATGGTGAAAATAATTCAAACTACACTGTATGTGTAATTTAAATAGATGGTTTAGGGTTTGAACCACTTTGTAGGAATAATTACTTCCAATGTTTCAACTGTAGTTACAACAGCCATCATTTGAGATGCACCCGCTTCAGTGGCCGAATGGTTTAAGACGTCACTCTCGTGTTAGACTGACCTTTTGATGACGGGGATATCGTAGTTCGAATTTCGGTTGGGTCTGTTAAGGGTGGTTTTTTCTAAATGGTTTCCTACTCTCCTTCCACGCAAATTTAGGGGATATTACCTCTAAAATATTTCCGTCTTAATCCCTACCCCATCAAAGTAGGCTAATTATCATTTATATATACAACCTGAAAAGATCGTAAGAGGCAGGGATTTAAAAAAAAATATCTTGTATGCGTAGCATATCCTCGATTTACATGGAGCCTATTTATGCATCACTCTTAAAATGAAACACCTTGAAACATCATTCGTGAACGAGGGTTGAGTGGCTTAAGACGTTGTATTCACATAGCATTTGGTTGCCGTTAACAGAAAGGCCCGGTTTCGAATAACGGTTGGGTTAACTAATCTTTTCTCAAATTCTCTCCGCTTTAATTGGAATAGACTTCCAACAAAACTCCTCTCTGCATCCCTAAAATTTAAATTTATTATTTATATTAAAATTAATTTTTGAAATTAAAATTAACATTTTGAAATTATTTAAGATTTTTGTTATCTAGACAACGCACCTTAAATTATAAATAACATTTGACTATTTCAATTATTCATTACTACAGTATTTAATGATATGAGACAATTCCTTCACCCAAAATAATATTTTGTGTTTTATATCTTAATGATTCATTCATAGCTTTCATTTCAATTGTTTGTCGTTACATTATTTTATACTCTAAATAACAACTCGCAAGTTGACATGAATTCAAAACGATTGTAGTCAATAGATTAAAAGAATGTTAAAGCTTTAATAATAAATAAACTAAGCCGCCCCAAACGAGTTTGTAATCTATGTGGGCTCAGATATATAATCACTTTTAAATTGCTTCTGCTCTTAAATATTGATGGATTGAATCCTTCTTTTAGCCCCTTTACCTTTGTCTAGTTGGAGGGAGTTCATCCCCCTTAACCTCACCCTCCCTTATCCCACAGCACTCCTCCAATGATCTAGCTCTAGGGTACTTAGCTCAATAACAGGTGAGGCTTAAAACAAATTTTGTATTTTGATACCAGCTTCAGTGGCCCTATGGTCTATGGCGCTACTTTTGCAGTAGACTAGACTGCCAATGACGGGGAGATCGAGGTTCTAATCTCAGTCAGGTGTACTGAGGGTGGTTTTTCCAAAATAGTTTTCCACTCTCCTTTCACACAAGTATGGGTACATTTCTCATAAAAACAGCCGTCCTTATTCCTAAAAAAAAATCTGTCAGTCATCACCACTCCTACTTTGTAAAGCATATAGGTAATACATTTTGAACCAAACATTGCGTCGTAGTGTGGTTTAATTTTGTGGTTTTCACTATAAAACAGTGGAATCAAGACCATTGAAACCATCCGTACAGTATTATAAAGCTTATGATAGTTTAAATGTTGCTGTTGTCATGTGAATAATTCTGAAAACGACACTTTGAACTGATTTTGGTTTGAGTGTTATCGTGTTATCAAATATCCCGGCTAATTGGACATGAGAAGGTTTTTTTTTAATTTATCACTTTTAATATTAGTGGTGTCTCTTTCTATTAGTCCATAAAGTGATGGGCTGGAATCTGAGTGTTGTATTAATCTTATAACTAAGTTACAACATGAGCATCATTTTTCCAATCATGTCTAAATAGCCGACCTATCTATATCAATTTTTTGAATATGCCACCAGGGTTTGCCGTATAGACCTTCCTGGTCTTCTACTGGCAGTGGTGGATATGTGGCGGATATGTAGCCGTCTTTTAAGGTTGAGATATTATTTAGGTGCAGTTACTTCACCTCGATAAGATGATGTGATGATGATAATGTGGTGCCATTAGAAGTCTTAAGCCTAACTTAAGCTTAACTAACCAGACCATGACGAACAAAGGAACAATTCTCCTTAAAGAAAAATACATATGGGAATGCAGGGAATCGAACTCGGAACCTATAGTTCATTATCCAGGAATGCTGACCACTTTACCAAGAAGTTGGCCTGCATTAAGCTAACGAGAGAAGTAAGATTTAGATAAACGGTATAGGTATTTATGTAAACAAAGAGTGAGAAACCATTTAGTAAGAAAAACGCCTCAGGACACTAATCCTATATTCAGGCTAGGACATTCCCATGCAAATTATAGCCTACTATATGAGGCTGATATTTCGTCTACGTGCCCACCAATGCGAATGTCTCATAAACATTCAATGTTTTATAAAATAAATACAAGTGATTTTGTTTTCCTTGCAAGTTAAAGGTGTAAATCTCTTTCCATAATGACGAATGCTGTAAAGAGTATCTTTAAGATGGTGTATTTCGGTGGCTGCTGTTTTTGTGGGCTCTATCCCCAATAATGTATTATGAGTGGACTCGATGTGCTTCCTTGCTCATCCGCGAGAAAGTGTGTCAACGCCATATAAACAAACTCAAAACCATTTCCCAATTAGGAATACATTAATAACACATAGCGGGGAATAGTTTTTTTATGAGTCTTTTGACAAAACAAAAATCTTTGTTGAATTTTTTAAAGGTCAGCTAACACTTTTGCTTTGAAAACGTGAACAAAGAGTTACGTTGATGGCTTGACACCGTTAAACGAAAAGAGCAGCTTGGTTCATCAGAAGTCAGGCAGGGTTTGAGCATTTTACTGAACTACGGCTATCTGGTTCTGTCCCTCGATGACTAGGTGAACCTGTTCAGAACTAGGGGACCTAGATTGATTCTAAGGTAATCATAAGATGTATATTAGTACGTATTTGCCTATGCTCTAACACCTTGAGATTAAAATTTTAGGCAGAATGGGCTGGGGTCGTTTAATATAATTGTTTGGGTGGTATGAGATTAAGTATTAATGTGCTCAGAAAGGGTATCTTAAAATGAACCCAATCAAAATTTAAATTCTAGTCAATGTATAGGCCTGTGTTAATCAATATTTTGTTGATACGTTTGAAACGAGAGCCATTAATTATGTAATTCCCAAGTGTCAGCTGGGCTCCACTAACTATACAACACCATTCAACTGTAAGGAGAAGGACAAAACTTAATGATCCAAAAACATCCTTGGTCAAGGTTAAAAGTAGAGCTCCAAGCTCCCAAATGAGAGACAACTTCCAAACTCCTGAATAAGAGTCACACTTCTAACCCCCTAATCGTAGTTGAGCTTTGACTTCCCAAATCATTTTCGAGCTCTGATATACCAAATAATTATCGATCTCTGAGCTACTGAATCATACTCGAGCTCTGACCACCCGAATCATACTCGAACTTTGACCTCCCGAATTATACCTAGCTATGACCTATAAAATCATACTCAAACTTTGACCTACCAAATTATATTCGAGCTTGACCTCCTGGATCATAATAAGGCTTTGAATTCCCGAATAAGAATTGGGCTTGGACCTCCCAAATCAGAGTCAAATTCCATCCAAACTTCCAAATCAGAATCATGTTTCTACCTCCTGGATCATAATAAGGCATTGACATCTCAAATCAGTGTTAGGCCCAGTTTCATAGTCAAATTTAGTACGCCTCAAGTGCGGCGCTACACTAAATACAAGACGACACCTACCTAAACTCGAATGGAATGGGCCGTTCTCGCATAGGAAACTGGCCCATTCCATTATGGTTTAGGTAGGTGTCGTCATGTATTTAGTGTAGCGCCGCACTTGAGGCGTACTAAATTTGACTATGAAACTGGGCCTTAAGCTTGAAGCTCCCAAATCAGAGACAGGTTCCAACTTCTAATCAGAATAAGACTTTTACCTCCTAGATAATAATAAGGCATTGAAATCCCAAATCAGAGCTAGGCTTAGACCTCCCGAATCAAAGTCGGGCTACAAAATCCTGAATTAGCAGCTAGGCACAATGCCTCTATGATACTCCTTTTTGGAGATTTGATTATGATTATTTACCAAATTTAAGTAGAAATAAATTAATTTATGACATAAATCAGCTGAACTAGATACATAGAGTAGATAAAAATAATAAACTAAATTATTAATAATAATGATTAGCTTCGGTTTTAAAGAAAGTATTTTAATAAAGTAAATTGCCGATTACCCAGATTATAACAATGAACATATCTAAATCGATTGGCATACTTATATGCCTAGATGATTTGACAAGGCTACATGATTTGATATGCCTAGATGACTACGGCAGAAATGCCTAAACAACTCGACATGAGTATACATGCCCATATCCCTTTACATGCTTGGATAATGTCCACGCCTAGACGACTACACATGTGTAGACGATTATTGACAACATGTTTTTATACTATCTATGTCCTAGTAACAACATTTACATTTCATATCTTAGGTATTAGATCCACCAACAGTAGTACTCCCGATTTATGTTATGTATCTATAAAATAGTAGCAAATCTCTTTAGGCTCTAACAATGTATTATTTAGAAATAGAAGGTATATCGCAGTTTAAATTCTTCTTACTTTTATTCGACCATTTTTTCTTTATGTTTAAGTAAATCTATGAAAACCTATAATCCATTGCGCCAACATATGTGTAAAAACAACCAACTTTTTGTGAACATACCAGACAAATGACATATTAAAATTCCCTTAGTATAATTTCGGATGCCAGTGCATCTGAAAATAGTTCAAAGGTAGCCTATGTCCCCTGAATACTACCTTTAACCATCCCTGCCTCATTAGTGGAAATATTCCAATAGCATGGACGGGCAGTAGGATGGGACGCAGAAAAATAATTAAAACGAAACAAAGCAAATTAATTTAACCGGATTGTTAATAATCAGCATGTGATCACGTCAATCAGATGTAAAGATAGGTGTACAAGTAAATGTTTAAATGTAAAACCACTGGTCAAGCTAAATACCGTTCAGCGTTCCTATTCATCTCTATAAAAAGAATTTATATAAAAATCTAATCTCCTTTAGCAATGAAAAAGATCATTTTTAACACATTACACAAAAAATACGTACATGCTAACTGAAAACCCATTAATAAAAAGTTAAAAAAAAAATTCATTCTCGTTACACACATATGTAATAATTACGCTTAGATTATGTGTTAGGGATTAGGAAGAATGAATTTAGAGGAACTGTGCCAACATTTACTTGAGAGATAGAGTGTAAAACAGTTTTGGAAAAAACACTCTTATTAAACCCGATAGGAACTTGAACCCCAATTTCCCCGTCATTGGTAGTCTGGTCTATTGCGATAGTGACGCCTTAGACCAAGCGTCACAAACTTATTTGATCATAAGGGCCACATAGAACATTACAGATACGGGAGGGGCAACATTAAAACCAAAGTATTGTAAATATCTTAAGCAAAAAGAATTACTACATATTATCTAATAATTACAAACTAAAATAATAGGTCCCATATTTAAAACAATGAGAATAACACTATATTTGTTCCACCAAAAATTGAGAGCTTTAATTTGCAATAATGGTATCATGACAATCTCATTTTTATAATAATTATAACATAACTTTGTCATAGGATTTAAAGCCAGAAATTAGCATAGTTTTTGCAACATTAACACCACTACACCCAATATCATTGTTGAGGGAACTGCAGGTCTTACTGAGAAAAGATTTCTCTTCTCTTTCTCTCAGTTAATTGTTGACAAATCTCTTCGCTCTCAGTTATGTCGGAAGGTGGTGTAAGAAAGAACTACTGTCAACCTCGACTAACCAGCGTTACTTAACTTCTATTATATTTGAGTGGAGATTGACCACACGAAAACGAGAAGATGAAAACACTGTTTCCCAATATTAATCATGCAGTACCCTCAGAGATGATATCCAGTGTAACAAATGTGTGTCCGTAAGCCAAGATTCCTTGGGTGTTTAATTTCATTTTATATGAGAGAACAAAATATGTTAACACACGGATGTACTGCCAGATATTGCACATAGTATTATTATTTAGTGTGCAAATTCAATTAACTTTGGTAATTTATTCTTGTCGATGAAAGAGTATATAAATATTTGCTACACTAACCCCTCTTGCCAGGATTCACACAATTATGCTAAATCCCCAAATATCACAACCCAAAATGTTTTACTTCCGCGATGCTTAAAATAGAAGAATAGGTTCGCATTGTATAATGTTTCTTCATTTGGTCCATGGGCTGTAAAAAATCATGGACAAGGCCACGAGTTTGAAAAGCCTACCTTAGACCATTTGACCACCTAAGTGGATCTGGAAGATTATTTTTATCACCACGTCTTACCACCCGTGAGAGCTATACACTTATGTAATAGGTATCCTAATGATTTTAGGGATTAGGAAGTTGATATTAAGGGGAAGTGTACCTGCATTTGCGTGGAGGGAAAGTGGAAAATATTTTTTTTTAAACCTCAGTACACCTGAACGAGATTCGGACGTTGATATCCCTGTCTAATGCGAGAGTAGCTCATTAGACCATGTGGCCACCAAAGTTTATTATGTTCCAATATACAAGGAAATAGTTGACATTAGTTTTATTACCTGGAGTTTCAATAAATAGCACCTTTATTTGTTTTCACTATGCCATAACGGTTTCAATTAAATCAACAATGGTATATGTATATCTCGCTTCGGTGGCTGCATGTTCTAAGGCGTTTCTCTCGCATTAGACTTTACCACCGATGAAGTCGAGATCAAGGTTCGAATATTGGTTGGGTATACTGATGGTGTTATTTCAAAAATGGGTTTCCACTCTTCCTTCGCGCAAATACGGGTATACTTCCTCTTAATATAACCTTCATAATCTCTGAAACCATCAGCGTAATTAGTACATAAGCGTAATTCCGGCACTGTCCGTATGAAAGGTACCACATTTCAATTAATTTAAATTAGTTTAAAAATGACACTCGGACACGGGATTATCTTTTATTGTATACTTTAAAACAAAAGCCCATCCCGAGTCGCAGACGGCTGTGGTATCTGATATCTTGCGATACTATTGGTAGCTCATATGTAGTTGACGATATACACACGTCCATCACAGCCTTAAGATTTATATATATATTTAGCACCGCGTCTTACTAGCCGTTCGGGTTATACGCTTTAAGTACTAATTACTCTAAGGGATTGGGAAGGTTGAATTAGAGGAAGTGAACCCGCATTTGCATGGAGGGAGAGTGTAAAACCATTTAGGAAAAATCACCCCAGTTTACTCGACCGAGATTAGAACCTTGATCTCCCCGTCCTCATCAGTCTAGCTCAACATGACTAGCGCGTTAGCCAACTACGCCACCGAGGCGGGTCACAGTCTTAAGCCCTGAGCATGGAACTAATCATGGATGTTCAAGAATCAATTAGCCAACGCCATTATATTTGTTTAAGTGAGGATTTACTCGCAGCATAGAATCGAATCTGCCATAAAATATGAATGAAGAATGGCCCTGAGCACGCGACGATTCCTGGATAGTCAGTGGTTAGAGCATTGGCGTATTAAACCTGAGGTTCCGGGTTTGATTCCCATGCCTAGGTTTCTTTTTCAATTTTCAGAATATAATTATGGATGGCTGAGCGCTAGATCAATAGTACGCTAATTCCCTTCTCGATGACGTAGTTAGCTAACGCGCTAGTCATGTTGAGCTAGACTGATGAGGACGGGGAGTTCTTGGTCGGGTGAACTGGTGGTGGTTTTCCCTAAATGGTTTTCCGCTCTGCTTCCACGCAAATGCGTGCTCACTTCTTATAAATTCAACCTTCACGATTCCTAGCCCATTAGAGTAATTAGTAGGCCTACTTAAGCGTATAACTTGAACGGGTAGTAAGAAGTGATGCTAAATAAAATTTAAAAAATAGCCCGCTAAGCCCAAGGTTCTATTTTCGATTTCCGTGCCCAAGTATCATATTTCAATTAATTTAAATTAATAAATACGTGGACTTACGGTTCTTATTATCATCATGTCGTTATTCAGGAGTAATTTAATTTTTAGATATAACTTCATTTATTTTATTAATTACTAATAATCGATCAGTACAAATATTGATTAAACTAAATTTATTTCTTTTTTTTACTATACCGAGTGTAACGAAGGCTGAGTGGCCCACCTGCAAGCCTTTTTCTAATAAACAAGGGTAGGTTTTTAAAGAGATTATCATTTTCAGTTACTTACAGGCATTGTTCAGAAAAAGGGAAGATACGTTTCTACCTCTACCTCCCTTCCCAGCCCACATCGTAATCCTGTGGTACATTCGTTGTCAGAAAGTTATCACCCCACAAGTTCTCATTGTTGTTTCCTTGACGTATGACAAGAAGTGTGATGGAAGCGCCCGTTATTTAAAGGTCTGTATTTTAAAAGATTCTATCATCAAAAATATTTTTCGCCAAAATAAATCAAATATTTATTCAGCATATACGTTTTGTTTAGTTCTTTTTACTGAATGAAATTATAACAGTTCTTAAATATTTTTCATATGCGTCTCGGCATTTATCAGAAACTTTTTAAATTGAGATAAAGGGCCAGTTTCATAGTCAGACTTAGCACGACTCAAGTGCGAGTCGATACTAAATACAGGAATACACCTACCTTGACCAAAATGGAATGGGCCAGTTTCGCATATGAAACTGGCCCATTCCATTCAAGTTCAGGTAGGTGACATCTTGTATTTAGTGTAGCGCCTCACTTGAGGCGTACTAAATCTGACTATGAAACTGGCCCTGTCCTATTCAAACCACGCAATACCTATGGCAGATTTTATTTTAGCACCGCGTCTTAATAACCGTTCGTATTAAACGCCTAAGACATATTCAAACACAGTTGAGCTTTATATAATATTTATTTATTTGAGTTATTTAACGTGCACTTGTGAACCCAATTATCATATCAACACACGACTTTTAAATTAACTTAAATCTATAACAAATACAACATCCAGCCCCCAGCCGATTTATCACTGTGAAAGGGGACACTCACAACTCGCCAATGATAACTTTTTCGGCCATGCTGGGAATTGAACCCGAGACCCTTAACTCAATAATCAGACATGCTACCGACTAAACTAAATTGTTGGGTGAGAGATTATAATAATTATGTATAAAATAAAACTAAACGTATTTATTGAAGAAACACTTGATTTGTTTAAACAAAAAAATGTTTTTTGGCTTAAAGACCTCAATTCTGCGGAACTTGACTTGTTTCGCCTTCCATCACACCTTAAATACATTGTCTACCTGTGACGTCACGTTAAGTTAAAATAGGATTTCTCATATTAATTGATTTGCGTTCTATTCGGTGAGTTTTAAAGATTTAACAATGAAACAAAAACCCTAAATTATTAATTAATTATAAAAATAGTTTTACAATGTCACATAGCTATTGTTTTAATAACTAGTTTATTTATAAACGCATTTGTTTAAATTGTCTACAACTTAGGATATTTGGTTTAGTCACGAAAATGGCTTGTAGGAATCTTCCTGCCTATATTTTAGTAAGATTAAAAAAGGGTCCTTGAAGGCCTATGTATATCTATAATAAAAACAAGTAAAGGATAATTTTTAAATTCAAGTCAATCGTATACAGGCTTAAATAGTAGTGTGTTTGTGTGTGTGTGTGTGTGTATACTCGTCAACGGAAGAGGAGAAGGAGTGTTATCATCACTTAGATCAACAAGAGGCCTCAATGGATGAACTGATCATTTTCTTAAATCATTTTCTATTTGGTGCATTGGCATGTGATAGTGCTTAGAGCAATGATTTTCAACCCTTTTCAACTCTCGGCACATTAAACAAAGCGCTAAAATTGTCAAGAACCACCATCAGTTTTCTTAGGCAGATACTTTATCATTAAAAAAACTAGTATTAAGATTATGCATAAAAGTACAATAGCTAAAGTTCTAATTATAGTTTTATTAAAAAAATATGCTATAATAAATTTAAAAAGATTTATTTTCATTCCTCAAATTTTTTCTCACTTCTTTTTGAGTTTACTCCAAACTCCGGCAGCACACCTGACCCTTCAGGGCACACCAATGTGATGCGACCCACCTTATGAAAAAACCTCTCGTTAGGTTAAGATGCAACCCACCTCGTGAAATAGCTTCGACTTCCCCAAGACAATGATGTTAATGAACCCGACATACAGTAGCCTCATGGCTTCTTTGGTGCTGACTGACAGCTCACAGCTGACAGCTAAAATCTTTGAAAAATTATCAGACAAAATTATGTATCCCTACGCTGAACCATATGATCTGCAAAAATATGTGTTTAACAGCTGTCACTTATGACAGTCAAAATTTAGGTATATACCTAAATGTTGACTGTCAGAAGTCAGCTGTGAGCTGTCAGTTAGAACCAAAGAAGTCGTGGGGCTACTGTACACTAAGTAGTCCCCTACTTCCACTGGCCATCAATTCCATTTCGACTCTCTCCCTCCATAATACGCCATCACGAAAATAGCAGCTATTGAGACCTCACTAAGCATAAATTGGGACTTAGGTAGCAAATTATGAGAAAACACAAATAAGGGTGAGTAGTCTATTGGAGTTTGATCTCTGACTAGGTGCATCATTTGTTTTTTCCACATTGTGGTTGTCAGCAATCTTTCCAGATCAATGTTCATGCAGTTCCATCCCCCTTTTTGAAAATTAGTAATATATAATAATAGTTTATATGTAGGGCCTAAATTATATATATTATTTACATATCATATATATATATATTATAATGGAAGATTAAACTGGATTGGCTCTGTAGCCAAAACATCAAAATTACTGGGTTTGATTCCAGTTCCTAGAATTTTTTCAGCTTATTTAAATAGGGTATTGGACACATAATTTGCAGAAACTTTATCATGAAATGGAACAATCTAAAGGTTTGCCCCTATTTTAAATTGAAAATTAATAAACAAATACATATTCTTATTAATCTGATACATAAATCCAGGTCCTCCAAGAGTTAGGTTTAGATGAAAAATATTATTTGTAATATAAATTCTGGCTTAAGATTTAAAAATCGCCCTTTCTTGAGTTGCGTCTGTCTGACTCTGTAAACGTATGGTCATTTATTGATGGCCCCAAATGGTATAGATTAGATTTCACAAAACTTATATTTATAAATAGAATTTTCTATGCCCTATAAATTAAAGTCATCAATGATATTTACATTTAAAAAAATTAAGGTCAAAATTTTAAAAAAAACTTTCTATAAAACTATTCTGACTGTATCGATTAAATTTTAATCCTTTTATAGCCTAATTAGTCAAGCCTAAATAGAATAGAGTGAATTAAATAAAAAATATATTTCTAGCTAATCCTATTTACACACACATATTTTTACTAAGTAAATAAATTGCTTCACACTCTTTCTCTCTCTCTCAACGCAAATAAGGGTTAGTTTCCATTAAATAATTCTACTTCTATCGCCAATGCCATAGGCCTATTAGTGTAAACATTCTGGGATCAGGACCGATAGTAAAACGTGGCGCACACACAAAAAGTGATATTAAATGGATACAATATAAAAATCTTACTAGATGACAACTAAATGTGTAAAATATATATCCTTTTATTTAGCCTAAATTATGTCTATATAAATAATATAATGCTTAATAGCAGTTCTTATATTCAACAGCGCAGCACATTGTACTCTGGGTATAAGGCAGCTTAAGGGGACTAGAAAAATGGTACACTGGTGTTTCACTGTAATAAATAATGTCTTTATTGAAATTATTTACGATATGGTGTTATGAAATGACTTCTAAAATAAGCTTAAATTAATTAATTAATTTAATTTATCTAATGACCTTAAAAATATAAATTTAAATTATCTTATAAAAAAAAATTATATCACCTTACTAAAGTTTCTAAAGAGTAAATTGATTTCACTTTTTTATTTAAAATAGCTTACAATAACTTAAAATTAAATCAAATCATAATTTATTTAATAAATATATTCACTAAAATTTCCCGTAGTTTTGAAGATATTTATTGTTAAATTAGTACATCTTACTTGGATGAGTTGATATTCTCTCTTTTGAAGCTATATAATTTTAGAGTCCATTTATTAAATATTTAGTGTATAGAATATATAGCCGTGTCCTAGGTCTATATTTGATAATGTTTATTTCTATATGAAAAAATACACACTAAATATTAGATTTGCAAATCTATAATGAAAATAGACATTAAGATAATTCACTTTGAAAAAAAATCTTTTATATAATGATTTAATTTACCCAGACTCACAATAACAGTTTTCAAAATGCTTAAATTTTGATTTTATTGATCAAGTTACACAATTATATAAGTAGTACTTTTTAATTTCTAATTTGGTTAATAGATCAAGTTTATTACCTAGGCCTAGTTTATTTCTTGCAATTTAAATTACAACATGACTGCGTGGATTTGATTTATTTTATAATTTGAATTAACTAAGCAACTTTGAAAGAACTTGAGCTATTTTACAATTTAAATTAGTAAAATGACTTTTTGAAGGATCTGGAAGAATCTTTATTGTTTCAATAAACAGAGTTAAAACTATTCAATAATTTAATATTTAAAAATGAAATTTTAGAGTTCTTATTCAGTACCAGTAGTTTAAAGCAACTCACTAAGATTAAGTGAAATAAAGTGCATTGCGGGTTTCGTCGTAGACTACTAAGAAAATATAGCAATCACAAATAATAACAGAACGTGTTTATAAACCTGCATTTAAGAAAATATATGGTAAAATTTTAGTATTGTATTTGGTACCAATATTTAAAAAAATTATTAAACTATGGCAAAATATTTAAGTGGGAAATAGTTCTTGAATTTTAACTGGGATCTAAGTATCGTATATATGTGTTTTCTGATTGAAACTTTTATTATCATAATACAACTATAATCCAATCGAGTGAATAGATTGTTTTGTATTTTGTGAAATAAAGTCAACTTGCTCTAATTCTAGTGTATATGCCTTCTATAAATGTATTCATAATAAGACTTATTTTTACTGCTAGGGAAATTATCTTTATTAGAAAACATTTAGTAACTAATGTGTCATAGGTACGCGGTTTGGGAATAGTAGTTTTTATAATGATATTTTCATAAATACTAATAAAAGAGTAATAGATTTGAGAATTGCTGAGTTACATTTGAACTTTAACTTAGATTAAATAGGAAATATTTTTAACTGTATTTCTCGATCATCTTCCTAAAAAAACATAAGAAATTTCAAAAACCAAATAAAGAAAGTGATGCGAAGTTTTTACAAAAAAAAAGGTTATTTTAAACAAAACGATTTAGCTAAAGTCAAATAAATAAAACAGTTTATAAATTGCAACACGCTTACTGTTATGGATGGTAACTGTCCCATTAAGCAGTCTAGTGCCCAAAGAAAGCGTCGGACTAGCCTAGATATTACTATAATACCACATTATTAAGAAAAGACCATCCTCACCGTGACTACCATCCCATCTTAATAATAAAGGCCTAGGACTAGAGCCATTTTGCCTATTATTCCATATTATTAATAAAGGCATAGCATTGATGTGACAACCATTCCACCTTAATATTAAAACCTAGGCCTAGCGTGACTGTGACTACAATTTTATCTTATTAGTAAAGGCATATTATTGCTGTGACTACCATTCCACCTTATTATTAAAACCTAGGCCTAGCGCGACTGTGACTACAATTTTATCTTATTAGTAAAGGCATATCATTGCTGTGACTACCATTCCACCTTATTATTAAGGTGCGGCAGAAGGGAGTGCAAGTGTTTTTACAGTTTTTTTTATAGCATTACATTTTGTTGGTCAAAATAGATCTAATATTTCTCCAGTAGCAACGTAGAGTTTAGTTTTATGCATATGCTAATATCAACAGATCTTGAATATCTGTCAAGGGTGTCCTGGAATTTTGTCAAAACCTTTTCTCTTTATTCAAAAAGTTTTGACAAAATTCCAGAACACCCTTGACAGATATTCAAGATCTGTTGATATTAACATGTGCAGAAAACTAAATTCTTTGTTGCTACTTGAGAAATATTTTATTTATTTTGACCAACAAAATGTAATGCTATAAAAACTGTAAAATTACTCGCACTCCCTTCTGCCGCACCTTAAAACCTAAGCCTAGCTTCATTGTGACTATCACCCCATCTTATCAATAAATACCCAGGCATTGCGCCACTTTTCTTACCATTCCATCATATTGATAAAGGCATATCGATGCTCTGACTACCATTTTATCTTATTATTGAAGACCTAGGCCTAGCGTCGATGTGACTATCATCCCATAATAATAATAATTGCCTAGGCTTATCGATATCGTGCCTATCTTTCCATCTTATTTAAAAAGACCTAGTCATAGCATCACTGCTACTACCATTCCATCTTATTAATAAAGGCATAGCAGTCCCCCGTGGCGTTGTAGTACTCCCATGTCCTGCAGTACCTTCAGACATGGGGTGTAGTACTTCCGTGTCCTGCAGTACCTTCAGACATGGGGTGTAGTACTTCCGTGTCCTGCAGTACCTTCAGACATGGGGTGTAGTATTCCCGTGTCCTGCAGTACCTTCAGATATAGGGTGTAGTACTCCCGTGTCCTGCAGTACCTTCAGATATAGGGTGTAGTACTTCCGTGTCCTGCAGTACCTTCAGACATGGGGTGTAGTATTCCCGTGTCCTGCAGTACCTTCAGATATAGGGTGTAGTACTCCCGTGTCCTGCAGTACCTTCAGATATAGGGTGTAGTACTCCCGTGTCCTGTAGTACCTTCAGACATGGGGTGTAGTATTCCCGTGTCCTGCAGTACCTTCAGATATGGGGTGTAGTACTCCCATGTCCTGCAGTACCTTCAGATATAGGGTGTAGTACTCCCGTGTCCTGCAGTACCTTCAGACATGGGGTGTAGTATTCCCGTGTCCTGCAGTCCCTCCAAACATGGGGGTTGGCGTATTCCCTTATTTTTTGAGACACGGGGTTGGTGTATTTCTGTATTCTAAATTTCCCTCAAATGTGGCGCCGCCCTTGAAAAACCTATCTAAGAAAACTTAAACCAATCTCATACACTTTTGAATACATTTATTTAAAAAAAAAATTGTTTATAAATAAATAATAGATTTATCATAGACGAGATCCTTCTTTAATTGATTAGCTTTCTTCTTTAATGTGAATTTATAGAAATAATGCAGACAGGATGTAGAAATGGATGTAATTTTAACCTCTAATATTAGTTATATAATTTCAAATAGGCGTAGGCCTAGATATAATGTTAAAATATCAATATTCTATTTATATAAAATAATAATCTATATTTATTAACTATTAATAGCTACTATATTTGTGGGCTGGGGATTATTTAATGGATCACTTTCTAAACCAAATAAATATATATTATTAGCAAATGATTTATTTTAAACTTAATTATAAAACAATCACAACACTCATTCCCCGCCAATTAATTGGCCTAAAGGGTCTATCACTAAGAAATGGGAAGCTCCAATTTCACCAATAATAAATATTTCATTTGTAACGAGAATCATACCCGGGATCCCCAGCTCAATAGGCACACATGATAACCACTCAACATGTCATAAAGTAATATTTTATTGGTTTAAGATTTCATTGCAATATTTGATCTGACCTAATATTCGATTAGTGCATGAAAATTACTTAATACAGGTTATTCCCCCCCCCTCCCCCCATAAAAGGGCCCAAACTCACAGTATTACAAAGTCTGTGTTTGAAATGTGCGCCACCAGCCGCTATGCATAGTTTCAATAAATAAACATTTACTAATTGGTGAGCGGAACTATACATAGTGGCTGGTGGCGCAAATTTCCAACATAGACTTTGAAATACTGTGTGTTTGGGGCTGGTGTTATTTGTTTTATTTGGAAGACACTGTAATTGATTCGAGTATCCAAAAATAAAACAAATTAATGTGTTTCGATATCTGAAGAGAAATATTATCTTCTACTCCAAAGACTTCTAACTTCTGAAAAGTAGGCCATGTCACCCTGGCCTCCCAAAGAGTTGAGCAAAGTTGCCTTTCATATCGACACTTTCCCACAACTCGCCTGAAAGTTTTTTTTGTCCCATTCAAACATGCGAAACTGAGCGGTTATCTCATTCTTGTAGAAGAAGATAGTTCACCATTCTCACGAAGTCATGTTTTTGGGTTCAAATAGGGCCTATCAACACATGAGGTTCACCCGCTTCTATGGCTATCGCGGTACTCTAGTGGACTAAACTGCCTAAGACAGGGAGATCAGGGTTCTATCGCGGTCGGGTGCACCGAGAATGATTTTATCCTAAATAGTTTTTCACTCTCCTTCCACGCAAATGCGGGTAAACTTCCTCTCAATTAAACCTTCCCAATCCCTAAAACCATTAGTGGAATTAGTACATAGGCATATAACCGAACGTGTAATAATACGCGGTGCTATAGAAAAAGTTCAAACTCAAAAACTTTTTTTTTCTCAATTGGACGTTACCACTAATCCATTCAAAATAAATTAAATAAGGATGAAAGTGATTTATCCAATAAACGTACGTCTTTACACACGATTAACTTCAGTGAACCCACTTCGGTGGCCACATGGTCTAAGGCGTCACTCTCGCGATAGACTAAACTGCTATTACAAGAATATCGGGAGTTGAATTCAGGTCAGGTGTAGAGAAGGTTTTTTTCTTAAATGGTTTTTCACTCTCCCTCCAAGCAAATTTGGGTACACTTTCTCTAAATTCAATTTTTCCCAATCCCCAAAACATTAGATTAATTAATACATTCACGTAAATCCCGAACAGGTAGTAAGACACTGTGCCTAGTAAGTCTTCAGCAAGACAATTGATCCGCTTTCGGTGGTAAAATGGCTTAAGGCATCACTCTCACAATATACTATACTACCAATTACGGGAATATCGGGGTTCGAGTCCCGGTTGGGTGTACTGAGATTGTGTTTTCCTAAATAGGCCTAGTTTTACACTTTCGCTTCACTTAAATGTGGGCACACTTCCTCTTAATTCAAACTTACTCATCTCTAAATCACTAGCCTTATTAGTTCATATGCATAAAACCTGAATGGTTAGTAAGTCGCGCTTACAAAAAAAAATTAATAATGGCGCCTTGATAACGATTGTGAATAGCTAATATTTTGCCCTATTATTGTATTGATTAGTAAAAAAAACTTATCGCGGGACGCCTTTTGATAGAATAATATCAGTGCATTAGTGGTAAAACTGGGTTCGTTTCCCGTGTGTCATTTGTTTGATAAAATAGCGCTAGGTGCCTGTGGATAACGCCATAAAGACGCCAAGGAATTGCAACGTATTCATACAAGAATAAAATTATTATTATTATTATCATCATCATCATCATCATCACCGCATCTTACTACCCGTTTGGGTTATCCTCACTTACGCTAATGTGTAATAGTAGGGTGATTGTGAGATGAAATGGAGGCCGTCAGAGTACTTGGATTCCACAGCTAACATCTAAACTATCAAATAGTTTTAGGCTACTTCATGATGAGATTAATCTCATACTTATGTTATTTTATAGTTGGTGTGGTATTTAAAATGTACTTTCTAACACAGGGCTCTGTTTGTATATGTAGACTATGCCATAAAAATCGAACTAACCAACCACAACGCAGCAGCATTCAAATTTTTAAAGGGAGGGCCTTATCAGACAACTATAAAAGGTACTAGATCTACTTTCACGTATACATGCGTCAATTCATGTGATCTTAAGTGGTAACTACATATTATATAATCAATACCTATACAATAACACTAATTATTATTATTATTAGCACCGCGTCTTACTACCCGTTCGGGTTATACGCACTTACGCTAATGTGTAATGGTAGGGTGATTGCGAGATGAAATGAAGGACCTACAGTTTAACGTGGAATCCGAACCACGGTGGAGGCCTGGCATTCCCCACATTCACAAGATGTCTTGTCAGAGGTGAAGGAAGGGTTTGGTAATCAGATATATCTGTGCCGGGACCGAGGATTGAACCCCGACCGCCAGCATAGAAGTCTGACACCTTACCCCTAGACCGCCAGGTCACCTAATAACACTAATAAATTAGTTAAATGTTATTAATATAGACTGCAAATAAATTTGTTTGTATTTTCTAAAAAGCTCTTCTCATGAAAATGGGACTTTGTACCTTTCTCTTATTCGATGACAAACTGTATCTAGGTAATACGACGAATCTATAAACAAAGCTTTGATTAAATTAAGGATCCAATCCTGGAATGAAACCACAATCCTATCTACCTGCATCCGGCCTCCTTGAACATTCAATCCTTAGTAGGGGCTACTGTATTTTAGCCTCCATAACGGTGGGAACGGGGACTAAACGTCAAGCTCGTGTAGTCTGGTTTTCTGGTGAAAGGGAGGTCAGGGTTCAAATCCCTGTTGAGTGTAATTAGATTTGTTTTCCTTAAATTATGTACCACTTTACCTCCACTCGAATGCGACTAGATATTCTTCCTCCTCAATATCTCAAAAAAAAAGTGTCTTGCATGGACGGGTAGTGTGAGTGATATTTGGTGGAAAAAACATGTAAAATAGCCTTACCCAAGGTCAATAATAAGTATTATGGATTTAAATATTTTTTTCATGGTTAAAATATTTCCAACTTTACAATTTATAAATGTAGCTTAGCTTGTGTAAAAATCATCTGATTCACTTTGGTGAGCTCTTGTATTTTATTTCCTAAATTAGGTGCTATCTCAGGCAATAGAAATTTGTTTGAAAAAGATTATTTTGAAAACAAACCTTTGTACCTAAATAGGACAGTTCATTTAAAGCACCATCTCATCAGGAACAAGAATGTTTGTAATATAAACACGTGAACATCGACATGGATTAATTAAGAATTTATTGACGTGATACAATGAAAGCAGTATTAAATGTTTAAAGCATAAAGTATTGGTTTTCTTCAGCGCCCTATGTTGATGACACTTTTTTTTAAAGGTACACCTTCCAATTACTTACTCTACCTTCAGATGTCTACCATTTAATAGTTATCATTTTGGAAATATGATCTGAGTCAGGGGTTATTAAATTGAGGCCCATAGATGGGCTTCAAGAAGTTCGTGAACCGAGCGCAAAAAAATAAATCATAGAACAAGATTGGATTCAATTACAAATTTTGTTATCTCTTCAACGGACAGGGTTTTCAGTACTTGTTTCCATTTAAACCAAAAATCAAAATAGATTAGATGTCAAAGATGGTATTAGTATCAAAAACTATTCCAAAGTTTCAACTTCTTATTCAAGCAAAACAACACCATCCTTCTCATTGACTTCTACATTTAAAATTTATTAAAAGCTCACTTTATAGTTACAAAATTTGAATTTATTTATCTCTCTTTTCTTCGGTAAGTACCCATTAATTTTTGTATAAAAAGGGGACGTGAGAGAAAAGTTTGTTGTAAATTTTGTTTTTATTATGTCCATGTGAATGTAGTACATTTCAACTGCAATTAAGTAAATGATATGCGAAACTGTCTATTTTTGGATTTATGTTCAGTTTTATGTGGGGGGGAGTTTATGGCCTTTGCCAGATCCTCGAAGGGGATCGTGACCCAAAAAAGATCAAGAAACACTGAAATAAGATTGGTATTTATTTACACGTCAACGTCACAAAAACAAAGTAGGCTATTATAAATCTACAGACGCGTTTAATCTAAACATATCCACATGGGATTGTCCATTAAAAATACTTGTGAAACTTGTGGATTAGTTCTACTATGCATAGTGCACTAAATAAATATAAAAAAATTAATTGTAATTGTGCTCCATCGTACAATAGTTTCCTTTACGATGAGACAAATTTATAAAAAACTATAATATTTAATAAGAATGTTTAACTATACTTGGAATTGTTATAAGCTTTGTTTAAAAAAACACCTTTTTTTTGCCATCTTTGTAGGAAGGCAAGAATCTACATTTTATCAGTAACTAAATTTAAAGCAATGTTCTATAATCATATAGAAGGCATTATCTTAGTATTTACGAAAGAAAATATGTATATCAACGTCATAAATTAATTTAGTTTACTCCACACTTACTTAATTTATTTGAAATCTATTAATATATAATAATGAAGAATGTTGTTCAGAACCATAAATAAATTTGATAAGCTACTAAGCTGAAACTACTGGTAAGAAAAATGCCTATATAAACAAATGAGGAGTAGATTCTTCAAGGAACGCAGATTTGAGTGAACGAAAACAAAAATAAATGTGTAGTGGCTATGTATGTAGTGTCTCGATCTGTAATTTTTTCTCCGTCATTTAGGGGGGAAATTCTAAGTCTATTTAGTTTAGAGGATACCTTTAAATAGCCTAGAGAAGTGAACACGGTCTAAGACTATTTTATTTTAGTATTCACCGAAACATATCATATAACCTTTCACTTTGTCGTTTATATTATTTGAAGAGATTGGGATAAATTTTCTTCCCTCTTACAAACTCCAAATTAAGTTTAGCTTATTTCTCGCTATAAGCAAAGAATAAAATATCATTTATAAGTTTTTGCACGTTATATTTCAATTCAATAAGATGTATGGCTTTATTTTTCTATATAGATTTTTAAAGTATCTGGTGGAAAGCCTCATTCATATGAAACTATAAAATTGGTAGATACGCCACATTATTTTGAGTATTGACAAACCTGGCCTAAAGTATTATTTTAAGAAGAGTAAACTATGTGTTATCTAGCTGATCAGATGTTCTGATAGATGTTATTAGTTAAACTTATTCATTAAATATTAACGTTCATCTTTAATCTCATGTCGCTTTAAATAGGCAACACATTTAATGGGGAGGGCTACTTATTTTTTTGATAAGGTTGTATTATTCTTAAATTGTTTCCATTACTATAAATTAATACTTTGTGTGATTAGAAAATTGAAATAAACAAATTTTGATATAAATTAAATTCAAAAGTCTTCTAATATTGAGATTGTATCTTTTGACAGTTGGCAAAGAGTTTATGTCAACTGAACAAAGAATGGCTAAAATATGTATGGTTAAACTGTAACTAAACTATTAAACACCCGACGTTTTTGGCTAGGCGTGTCGCTAAATACGTCTTCAGTTGTCGATGGTTTGGGAACGCTATTATATAGTAATAATGAATACCTTGATAATCTATAGGCTTATTTATGTATAGGATAGGACTCTGCTGCTTAACTATTCATGACTAGGTAAACTTGTTACTAAAACTATGTGTATAGGTTACACACACAAAAAAAAATTGCTTTCTGTTAATATAGGGACAACATAAACCCAGTTTAATATAAATCCATAATTTTGATTGCAATTTTAGAACTAGTTCATTTATAAAATAAGATGCGGCTCTTGGAAAATATTTTATTTAGTTCTTTTGATTTCTTGCACCACAATCAAATAACATAACATTATATTAATTGAAGCAATTAACTGCTATTTTATGAACATGCATTTTTGTTTGAATCTGAAACCAACATGTGAGCTATCATTTTTTAATATTAACTTGCGGGTAATCGGAACATGTTTTCTATAATTTTCTATCTAATATTCTTTACACTGCAAAGTGAACATAAAACGCTTTTCTACATGATCGAAATAATTAGTCTCTCTGAAGTAATAGCATCCTATTAAGGATAAACCATTAAAGGGCTACAGATTAGTTTGGTGCTATTCTATAATTTGTAATCACTGACTAGATAAAATGTTATTTATTAATTAGGTAGAGTGTTACTATATAAATTGTAATCGAGAAAAAGTTGACTTACCAGAACTACATTCTTCTTCTAATAGAATGCACTAAATAAGTTAGATTCATTGATGCACTCGAAGGGATCTAGAAAATGTATTTGGCACTAGATGTAACACGTCGTTAACCAACGTTATTTATATTTGTATCAAATGCACTCAGACATATTCACCAGAACAAACTGATAATTAGTTCACGTGTGTGTAGATTTATTAACTCAACTCGACAAATATTCATCGATGAAAGCACCAAACGGAACGGAACGTTCTCCCACTGACATCAAACGTGTGGTTTCTATCTGCGATGTGAACCTCTGTGGGTGATCAGCGAGTGTCCTTTAGACGGCGGAGGAGTGACCACGTGAGTGGCGGGTGACGAGGACGTCTTTTGGTGGCACATCCGAGTGGGGCTGTTGGCACATCTGTCATCTGCCGTCTCACCTGAAGTCCGGGCGCTGCCAGGCACACCGGAGGGCCCTGTTTGTCCTTTCACGGGGTTACTCCCCCCTCCTCGATCCCCACCAAACACCCTTAAAGGGGGGTGCTCTATAACCACCTACTCGCGTTCTACTAGCATCCCCTGGACATGTTCACTTTGCAAACTAGGTCGGGAAATCCGCGTGCTCTAAACACTCGGAGAGAGGGAGGCAAACTCAAATTTAATTTCGTAACCACATTAATTTCAATCAACGCCTTTTATTGTTCATGCTAATTATTAACTCGGGAGCTTTACGGGAATTATAATCTCGTTTCCAATAGTTCCACAACTGAGGCAAAAGACGCACGATATTTTTTTTTTCCGAAGGATTGGACGAACGGGAAAGGCAAGCGTAAAAAAATTTGTCAGTGCTGTGGTGATCTCCCCAACCCCCTTCCCTTTCAATCTCTCCCCCAGGACCCCGCTCATTCTTCTTCCCGTCGCACTGTGAATGGCTGTCAGCGTGCTAGAGATCGTCCAATCGGGTGGAGGGACCAGCCATGCTCACTTGACATGGCAGCCAATGAGGGAGCGTCACCCGGACTGCCCACTTTTGTGCGCGAGGTGACGAGATCGGAAGGTTTCCTGCGGTGGTTGTTCTTGGATTGAGCGGAAGAGGGGGAGTTATCCCCGCTCCCCGCTGAAACCCAACAACCAGACAGAGTATACGGCGCGCTCTAGCGCAACACATCACAGCTTCGTGCCGGCAGACTCTTATCTGGCTGCAGAGAGAGATCAGCGTGGAATGCCAACAGAGAGGTAAAAAAAAAGTCAACTCGTGTTCAAACAAAATGGCGATATTGACGAAAATTGGATGGTTTTTGGTAACAAACGACCGAGAGCTACATATAGTACCGCAACTTAGATCTCGACGCTGAAAGTGAATATTTTATTTATTTCTTATTTTATTTGAGTTATTTAACGTGCACTTTATAATCAGACTGATCATATCAGCACACGACTTATAAGCTAAATTAATTCCAGAATAGCCACAACACCCAACCACCTGCCGTTAATTACTGTGGGACGGGAAACCCACAATTCACCAATGATGAATTTTTCGGTCATGACATGAAACGAACCCGGGACCCTTAGCTAAGTTGACAAACTCAAAAGTAAATAATTATCTCTGTTCTTGTTTGTGATTAGTCTAGTTTCTACTGCGCTGCACGTCAGCCCCTTGTGTAGTTTATACCTTTCTACTAGTAGGCCTACAAGTTGAAAATTGAAATGATGGCTGATGGTTAGTTAGCCTACTAAAAGCTTACTAAGGCAGGTAACATGATACAAGATTTGCAATCGGGGGAACATATTCTTACTTTTATAGAGTCCCCGGTTTCAAGTCCCAAAAGTGTCGAACATCTACCATTGGGATATAAGAGTGTTTTCCCTTCCACTAATTGGAAAAATAACGACCTGTAGTCTAGTTAACTTACTGTGTCTGACCTAGGATTAATAATCATAATAATAATGGCATGTCTGAGCTACATCAATCTGTAACTCATTTCGCGGAAAGATTAGCTGGTAGTTGGAACATCATACTATTCATACAATAATTATGAATTTCAAAGCACAGAGCATGCCAAAAAGTATACCATATGTTGACTTAATAGTTTTAATCACAGCGCCAGTGTAAAGAGTGAAAGGCGAGCTTATCCTCTAAAAATCTATAACAGTACAAACCTACAGGGAATCTACAAACAAACACAAACATTTAATTATTCTAGAAATAGTTCCAATTGAATATGAAGTTGGGTCCAAGTTGAACTTAAAAACAGATGTTCAATTAATAAAACGATATCTGGGAAATTTCTTTAAAACATAGTAAAATAATTTGTAATAAATGCAAGGAAACTTTTTTCATTTTTTTCTATTATTTAATTTGTTTCTTATAGGCCTACTACGATTCATGTGTGTGTACTATGTATAATTGTATTGAAATCAGAAAGCTAAATTATCAAGTTTAGATAAATTAATAAAATTTTGAAAAAACACGGATTTTAATTCACAAGAAGTTAGATTAAGCTTTTCAATTTAGTATTGGCTTACACTAGAAATAACTCTAGGGTTGTAGGTTAAGAGAGGAAGGCGGGGAGGGGGTAAGAATGAGTAGGTAAAGAGAAACTCATAGCGTGCTTCTATTTATGAGAACAACAAACGACCGGTACTAATGTACAATACATTACCATTGTCCAGGGGACGCTCAAATGTACTGTACATTCATGTTACATCTTTTCCGTGAAGGCTCTTTCCATGTTTCGATGAGATGAGGTGATGATGCTAGTGACTTTGACGGGGTGGAGCCAATGAAGATATTTATCCAGCTTAAACCTAGCCAACGAAACCTGACGACCATGAGAATTATTCCCCTTTAAAGAAAAATCCCTCGGTACCAGCTGGGAATCGAGCCTGGGACCTCTAAGTCAGAAGCCAGGAGCTCTAATCACTATACCACGAGGCCAGCTACCTAACATTAATTAGAATAGGTCGCTAACACAATGGCAATAAAGCGCGTTAAAATAAATCACATAATTTCAGCTACACTAATTTTCAGTGGTGGCTTGAGGGTTTGTGGAAAAAAAAAAAGGGGGGGCGCAACGATCCATTGTAACGGGTGGGTTGACATTTATTCAGATCACACTCAAGCGTTTGTTGCTTAAACTAAATAAACCTAACCATCAATGGTTGCTGCGTGGTCTAATACTAATCTATACTCGCATTTCATTAGGTTAAAACATAAACTGGTGAGAAGGTTGGGTTTTTAATCTCAGGTAAGTGTATTAGAGGTGATTCTCTAACAGTGGTTTATCATTTTTGTTAGCCCATATTCTCTTCACGTTATGCGAGTGCATTTCTTATAGACTAGCCTTATCATGGGCCTACCTACACTTTATATTAAGCCATTAATAAAGCGTGTGTTGAATTTAAACCTACTAAATGTAAAGTATACACATTTATAAAAGTTCTACTCATACATTAACTATATCTTAGGACAAGTTGTCATATTACAATAGTGTGTCTTATTTATGAATATCAACATTATTTCTCTTCCTAGGATTTAAACAATCTCTTTTTACTCGATCAGTAAGTTATAGTGGTGGGAAAGCTGAGAAGACAATTTATTCTTACTTTATTTATACTTAGTAAATAATTGAGTCTTATCAAGAAATAAGCTGCCAATATTGTAGACTAAAATGTTTGAATGACCTCTATGCTATATTTGGTTTCATTTGTAGGCCTATCGTAATTATGAAGTAAGACTAAGTCACACTCCCAATTATCATTTCAGTTTCAGTAATATTAAAAAATGTATAGGCCTAGACCTACATATTCTAACGTATGACCTTTGAAATTAAAGAGATGACACTGCTTTAAAATTAGAAGTTATTTTGTTTAGCATCGTGTCATAGTCCTACTACTCCTTCAGGTTATACAAACATGTACCAATTATAATTCTTTCACGACCTTAGTTTACTTGGATGACAGCTCAAAAAGTTACCAGAAATAGTCCCCAATGTATACCTACGCCAACAGCTGACATCTTTCTCTTTGTATAGCTGTAAAGAAAACAGATGGTAATATATGAATGTGATCGTTAGCCACAGTAATTTAGGCCAATATTATTTATATATTTATTTGAGGTCGGACATAAAGCTTACTTATCGATTTATTCCACTTAAAAAATATATTATTCACAGCATTCTCACTAAAGGTATTTCGAACATAGCTCCAAAATGTTGACCGAAGAATTTAAACCATGTGATTGAACGTGGCGGAAACAAGTACTTTACAATAATACACCCCCGCAGTAGATAAAGATTTTTATTCAGTTAAATATTTCAAAATACGATAAAATAATCATAAAATAATTTATTATATCTAAAAACAATTAAAAGTATTTTCTCTTTTCCAAGTAAATATGATGCCTGTACTAAAAGGTATAGTACACTATATTACACATCATAGATAACATTCCAAAACGAAGAACAAGTACGTTTAGTTGTGTTTAAAATATTGTTTCGAATTGGGTAAAAATAAATTACTAAAAGTAATGAAATAGTGGGAGAAAGCTTAGGTTTACATTATTTTAAATGTAAAATATAACATGTAATTAAAAAAACTTTACATTTATATCAAAACAGTGCTCTTTTACAAGTGTTGGAAGCCCAAAACCTAAACATATGATTTTTTAACTGTCATCAAGGTAAAAACCTATCATAAACAGACTATAAACTAATGTTTTAAGGCAGATAAAGGATGATTATGAAGGCGTGGAGACAGTGGAAAACTTAAACGTAGCGTCCTAACTAACCAGACCATGGTGATCATAGGAAAAATTCCTTTTTAGGGAAAAATACCTTTGGTACCGCTAGGAATCAAACCTGAGACCTCTAGATCAGTAGTCAAGGGTGCAGACCACTAAACCAATAGTCCAGTCAACCGATTTTGACAGTTATAGGTTGCAGTTGGAGGACCTTATCTGAGAAAGATTGATTACATATCAAATGGATGAACCCATTGACATGAAGCTATAAGATAGATTTCATAATATGTCACCTAACTTATTTTATAGCAATCCTATGTGGTATTTTTACAGGTTTTTATTAAGTGTGTGGAGAGGGGGAGGTTCTCAAGACTCCCCTTTTTATCTTATACATTCATGTTCAAAATATTTATGATAATTTGTTTCTATTTTTAACATACGCGTACTTATTTAATAATAACGATTTACAAATTAATTTTATAAATAAATATGTAGCCTACAATTTTTGGTAAAAGAACAGAAAAATGGAAAACTCCTCATGATTCGGATTGTGAGTCATTATTTGGTTCACAATTTGTCTGTGTACACCACAAGTTGTATTTGCCTTTTGTATAAGTTAAAAACGTATGTTTGCTTTTTCATAATGTTCAGTGCTGCCACTCTTAATGACCAAAAGGTGTTGCCTCAAATGCCACAAAAAATCTCTGCATCCTAAGGGTTGGGGATTGGGAGGAGGGGGTCGATTAGCCCTAACAAAAAGGCTTGGATTAGTAAATAAGAATCTGGAAGACTTCATGGAATTAGGTTAATTCGGATTCAAATTAGTGGGTTAATATATAAAAGGTGACCTGGTGGTCTAGGGGTAAGGTGTCAGACTTCTGTGCTGGCGGCCAGGGTTCAATCCTCGGTCCCGGCACAGATTTATCTGATTACCAAACCCTTCCTTCACCTCTGACAAGACATCTTGTGAATGTGGGGATTGCCAGGCCTCCACCGTGGTTCGGATTCCACGTTAAACTGTAGGTCCTCCATTTCATCTCACAATCACCCTACCATTACACATTAGCTTAAGTGCGTATAGCCCGAACGGGTAGTAAGACGCGGTGCTAATAATAATATATAAAATATGAAAGTGTGGCTCGAATTACCCTTTCCTCCCCCACCCCCCTGCCCTCATCAACCTTTAGGATTAATTGGGTTAAGGGAAGTAAGAATATTTTTCTTGGAATTAGGGAATTTGGGGTGTTTCAGAATGCAAGGCATTGAAAGTGATTTATGATTGATACTTGGTTTTATCCCAAAGCTAGGGAGATTTTATTTTTTAAGGTGGAGTGGAAAGGAACTTAAGTAAAGGTTTGTATTTTTGTGGTTTTTATAGCAAAAAACTTTTTTTGTAAAAAATAAATAAAACATAGCTTCAGTAGATCCTTATGGTTTAATTTTCGACACAGTTCTCAATTCAACAGTTCTTGAATATTTGTCATGGAAATTGTGAAATTTGACCAGGACTTTTTCTCTTTATTTGAAAAGTGTATGGCAAAATTATATTATTGGATCTTAATTACCTAACCTTTTACATGAGCGCGCGTGAGCTGGGTGTCAGTTCCAGTGAACTGTCTTTCTACTCATCCTACCATTAGCAAACTGCTAGTTTCATGTTATCTAGACTGCCGAGGATGGCGAGATCGAGGTTTGATTCTCGGTCGGGTGAACTGATGTTTTCCACTCTCCTACCAAGCAAATGTGGGCTCACTTCCTCTATATTTAACCTTCCCAATTCTTAACCCATTAACGTGATTAGTATTTAAGCGTATAACCCGAAAGGATAGTAAGACGTGGTGTTAAATAAATAAAATTAGCAAGCTACTAGTAGGATGGGGTTATAGGGTCTTGCACGTGAGCTGAGTGTATGTTCGAAAATTACCTGTAAATGCAAGGACTTTACGCCAACGTCTAGGTAGGGTTTCAGGAAAAGATAGGATATTCCTTTAGGTAACTACATAATGAAAGGCGATAAGTTTAGCTAATATGGTAGGGAGCTCACTCTGGTTTCCTCAACCCTTAAACAGTCCCGGGTGAGTGAAAAAATATCTCGAATTCTCGAATGTTTACGGCCCATTTGGGGCCATTAACAGATTTTACGTACGGTAATATAAAACTAAGCTAGTATTGACTGGATCTTCTGAGAATACTTTTTAACAGCCCTATTTTAGGGTCATCGATATCGATCTAAATGAACAGACATTCGGACAATGTAAGAACTAATCAGAAGCGTCAACTAGCTGCTCTAGTTATCCAGAGGAAGAGGTGGACATCACGAAATAGGCACGAACAGGGATTACTCAGCATCAGCTGATGTAAAGAGGAAATTCAAATTCAAGCATAAAGACGATAAACCAGTCAAATCAAGGTAACAAACCAATACGAAACCCTATAAGACAATGAACAAGCCATTAAGACACCCACATGGCTAAATTCAAGTGCACAAGAAAACCATTCAGGAATCTAGAATACAGCAAATTACTTAAAGATATTAAAAAAACATTAAATCAACTATTGCAAAGATTTTCAAGAATGTTTGCGTAAGAGATGGATTGAAAATACATAAGATAACATTGGAGGACTTCAAATCTCTGCAATCCCTTCTCAAGAAGGAAATACAATAATATCATGCATTCACATTGCCTATGGAAAACCCCCTAAAAATGTTGATTAAAATACTTCAGCCAAGTATGCAGGTAGAAAATATATTATTATTAATAATAGTAGTAGTAGTAGTATCCTGCTGTCAAGAAATGTAAAACTAAGAATATAGCCTACAATACCGTAATTTTACCAGTTGTTCTCTATGGATGCGAAACGTGGTCTTTTAAATTAAATGACAAAAAGAAATTTAGATTGTTCGAAAACAGGGTGCTTAGGAAGATAGTGAGGAGTTGAGGAGGCTATACAATGATGAGCTGTAGGGTAAAGTAGCCTTATTCCGTGATAGCCCTAATTCCGTGATAGTTTACTAAATATTTTATCATGGAAATAGGAACCTTTTTAAAATATTTTTTGGATCATCAACAGATAGCAGCAGTTGCTTGGAAATTAGTTTTAATTTAGGATCGCATTCTGGTAGCAACTTTTGACACTAACTGCAACTGAGAATGACTTTGCGAAAAAGTGTTTATTTATGCAGTGTTATTAAAGGTGTGTTGATTTAATTTTTTTTTCAGTGATAACTCTTTGTTTATTATTAATATATTTGTGTTTTATCGTAAGTATTTGATTGATGAACATATTTGTGTAAAATTATTATGATATAAATTCTTATTAAGAAATTTAGAGCCTTTCGCATTTTATAAATAATTTTCGTTTTTTTCGTATTTCTTGTGTGGTTGGGTTCATAGAATTATTATTATTTTCAGTATTTACTACAAATACTTAAGTAATATTTACTATTTTATAATTGCTTTAATATATTTATACTAAAATCTATTTGTATCTTTAACCAACAGATATTAAAAATGGATGGATCAAAAAAAAACTTAAATCAAAGAGTAAACCAGATTCTTCTAAAGATTATAATACAAAGACACTGGAGCAAGCAGTACGATCAGTTTTAGAAGACAATTGGAGTATTTACAAAAGTTCTAAATTTTATGGTGTGCCATGGTCAACATTAAAAGACAATGTTTTTAAAGCAAGCAAGTCAACTAATTTTGATGGTGTGACTCTAAAAACATTCAACGTGGGAAAAGTTGGGAAGCCTTTTGTTCTAAGTTCAGAAGAGGAAACTCATCTTTGCAGCTACGCCATTAAAATGCAAGAACTTGGATTTGGTCTTACCACACTACAAATAAGAAAACTTGCTTATAAATTAGCAGATAAAAGTGGGAAAGCAGCTTTTTTTAATGTTGAAAACAAAGCAGCAGGAAAGAAGTGGTTCAAAGGTTTTCGTCAAAGATTCAATTTGACTCTGAGAAAGCCAGAAAATCTTTCGAGGTATCGTGCATCATGTGCCAACCCAGTTCTTATTCAAGAGTTTTACGATTGTTTAGAGAAGATGATCACTGAACATGGGCTTGCTGATTCACCACAAAGAATTTGGAACTGCGATGAGACAGGATTGACGTTTGTACCAGCTTCTGGATCAAAGGTTGTCACAAGTGTTGGTAAAAAATATATCTACCGACGTGTTTATGCAGAACGAGGCACTACAACAACTGTCTTGGCTTGTGCAAGTGCTGCTGGAAAAAGTGGTCCTTTGTTAATTCTATTCAAAGGTGTTCAAAATATTCCAGCTTTGAAAACAGGAGCACATTGTGATGCAACAGTTGGAGTGACTCCTAAAGGGTGGATAAATAGTGACTATTTTTTTAAATGGCTAGAATCATTTATTGACCTTCTTCCTCCAGCAAGACCGGTTTTGTTACTTATGGATTCTCACGCATCCCACTTATCACCAGAAGCACTTGAAATGGCTGAAAAAAATCAAATAATTTTAATGACATTTCCTTCTCACACCACTCACCTACTTCAACCGCTTGATGTTAGTGTTTTTGCTTCATTAAAAGCATCATGGAAAACTGAACTTGAGGATCAAATGAAGAAAAATCCAGGAAAGACTCCCAGCAGATATGACTTTCATTCACTTTTCAATCCAGCCTATGAGAGAAGTTTTACCCCGCAAATCATCAGATCTGGTTTCAGGAAAAGTGGAATATATCCATTCAATAGAAACTCTATTGCGCCTGAAGCTCTTGCTCCTTCAGTAGTCACTGATCTCAATGTCACAAATGAAACCAACAATGATTCGGGAGGTATGACTAAATTACTCTCGATACCCAGCTGTAGCAATTCAGTCTCACGCCAAACCAACAATAGAAGAAAACAATCCGTTAAAGTTCATACCGTTTCTCCATCAGCAA